>VNJS01014063.1:0-12784 GCA_008042575.1 Drosophila watanabei | reverse complement strand
CATGGTTAACAAAGCCAGAGGCGTGCTTGGGTTTATAAAAAGGTGGTCGAAGGAACTCGATTCCCCTTATGTAACTAAGAGTCTTTTCACCTCACTTGTTCGGCCCATTTTGGAATATGGTTCTTGCGTTTGGAGTCCCATTTTTGGAGTCCATATTAACCGCATTGAGTCCGTCCAAAAAAATTGTTTGCTGTTCGCCCTACGTGGCTTATCCTGGGATGACGACGTAAGATTACCGTCTTACTCTAGTAGACTTCTATTAATTAACCTTCCTTCGCTAGCTAACCGTAGAACGATGCTTGGCGTCGTCTCTCTACATAATGGAGAGCTGCTACCTGCTAGGTCAGATCAATTTCCACGTACCGCGACTATCATCTAGATCCCATATCCCCTTAGTTATTGGTCACTGTAGGAGGGAGTTTGAAGTGCATGAACCCTTTAGGGTTTTATACGCAGATTACAACTTTGTCCTTTGATTATATTGATGGAAGTGATAGGCTTCCTAAACTTAAAACCCTATTGCTTGTAGAATTAGCTCATATGTAGTTTGTAGTATCTTAGTAACATATAATTTTCCTCGTACTTTCCTTTATTTTCTTTCTCACGCGTCTACCTAGAACGCGTTTCGTGCCGTACGTCACACGGCTGCGCCCCTCGGTCGGTTGGGCGGGAAGTGGGAATTCAAAGCTTTAAACAAAATATTTAAAAACATGTGCTACCGTTGACCTAGCGAATTATGAATCAGTTCGTTCAGAATATATTCATTTGAGCATCCAAAGTTACTATACTATTTGACTCAATGTAGTGAAAATATACGCGATAACCCTACTACATTTTTTCCATAGCTAACTCGAGAAGAAAATCATCTTCCCTAGAAATTTCCAGTCTATTTGCTGTGTGCCTCTTTTAATTATTTTTTTTAACATGGGTTCGTTAAACATCGTTCAACTACAACCAACCTCCTTGAAATTGGTTCACATATTGACCGTGGTTTCCTTAACAAATGCCAAACTGACGAAATCTTTACTGACTTTAGCCAAGCATTCGACTCGGTACATCATACCCTCCTCCTCTATAAACTTTCTCTTCTCGGATGGACTGGATTTCGGCTTACCTATCTAATAGAACTCAATTCAATTCAATTCAATAAGTATTGCTTTATTTAGCATAATATTTTCCAATTTTGCTTAAAGCTAACAAATTCTGTTCCTTAGAGTTTAGACTTATTAACTATCTTTACAACTATAAAATTCTATTATTTTATTTATATAATATTTATTTGTGCATTTTTCGTAACGTTTAATTGTCCAAGAAAATGGGAAAACTTGGCTCAAAGTGGGCTTAAAACTAAGTTAAATCTAGGACTGGTTCTTTGTGATTACTAGCGTAATACTAGGAAGGGAAGAACTTGTCAGCACGCAGTTGTGCGATATAAGATTTGCGGATATTAAATTTGTTTTTTGAATGAGAGATGATTGCATCAATCATTTTGATATTAGCTTTTAAATGCAGACGGTTGGTCGCATAGAAAAATGGTAGATCAGAAACCTTTTTAAAAATTTTATTTTGGGCAGTTTGTATTTTATTTAAATGGGTCTTGGCACTACAGGCCCAGATTTTAGACCCGTAAAGCGTTATGGGTAAAAATATTTGTTTGTATATTGTCAGCTTATTGTGATTAGACAGTTTTGATCTTCGATTTATAAAAGGGTACAATATTCGGATGGTCTTATTTATTTTGTCAATGGTATGACTTATGTGAACATTAAAAATAAGTTTTTGTATCAATAGTTATGCCAAGATACTTTATAGAGTTTTCCCATTTAATGTTATTTAATTTAAGTTCACTATTCGGCAGAAAACGCAGTTTCCGTTTTTCGTAAAGAAAATAGCTTTTGTTTTTAAGGCATTTACTTTAATTTTCCAATTATAAAAATAAGCAGATATTGCGTCCAAGGACATTTGTAGCTCGTTTTCTATAGAGTTATAACTAGTGCCAGAGCTAAACAGGGCTGTATCGTCGGCGAAAATAAGTGTATGACATCTCTGAAACAGGGGAATATCATAGGTGTAAATGTTATAAAGAACAGGTCCGAGCACAGAGCCCTGTGGGACACCAGCTTTGATTAGTTTTTTATTCGAATTGGTACCATCAAGACTGACGTAAAAGTACCTATCTGAGAGAAAACTTTGAATAGTCTTTGTTAAATACGTTGGGGTGTTACAAGTGACAAGCTTATGGATTAGACCATTGTGCCAGACAGTATCAAAAGCAGCTTCTATGTCAAGCGTTACCATGCCAACTGACTCTTTTCGTTCAAAACTTTCCTTTACATAGTTAGTGATTCGATCAAGTGGGTGAATACCATTAAGAAAGGCACGAAAGCCATACTGAACTGGGGGTAAAATGTTATTATCTTCCACATGCAGATTAAGCCTAGCTTTAATTAGTCTTTCAAAAATTTTAGAGAAACCACATAGCAAACTTATCGGACGGTTATTATTTGGACAATCTAGTGGCTTTCCGGGCTTTGGAATTGGAATAATTCTTGCAATTTTCCAATTTTTGGGGAATTAACCAATTTGAAGACATTTATTCATGATTACAGCAAGAAAGTCTATCGCATTTTTTGGTAAATTTTTTAAACGAATTTTTGGAACTTTATCAATGCCAGGTGATTTATTCTTTTTTAGTGACTTTATTATGGCGTCGATGTCATTAGGAGTGATTTCAGGTGTAGAAATGAAGTCATTTGAATTATTTAATTCGCTTAAAGTATTATTTACTGCAGTTGAGATATTATAGTCTAAAAAGCTCTCAGTAATCTGATGTTTTAATTCAAAAACTTTTGCTAAGATCTCTGCTTTTTCTGCTCTTGTGGAAAACACATTATTATTGTGTATGAAACTTGGAATAAACTGTTTTTTGTTCTTAAGCTTCTAAAAAGGCCTGGAATTTTTGTCCAATTTAGACAGTTTAGATTTCATTTTTCATTGTTATACTCAAATAGTTTCTGACGAATCATGTGGTTCAAATAGTTTACCCTAGCCTGAAAGATCGGTTGTCTGGTTCTGATCCATTTTCTTTGATTTGTGTTTTGATCACTGATCACTGTATTTAATGCTCCTTGGAATTTTCGAAACTATGGGCCTAGCAGGCACTTCGGGTACACACTGTTTTATTGCATTATAAATGTCTGATTAAAGACTATCGACCATTATATCCACTATTTCTTTCTCCGCTTTAAAAATCGACAAGAATTCGAGATTGACTAGGGATGCGACATTGAGGATATGCTTACATTTTTTCCATTGGAGTATTGCAAGTGTGAAACATTTTTGCAACGAGCTCCTTTAGTAAATTTACAAAGTACTGGTAAATGGTCCGATGAGAGATCACAATTGGCTCGGAGAAATTTGTCGGTGAATTGGTAAGGAAAATGTCAAGAGTTGAAGGCTTGCTACTAAAGTTTGCTGGTATATAGGTTGGATCTTTGGAATATAGAAGCGAAAATTTTCCTGTTAACAAAAGCTCATTAAGACAATTCCCAAACGAGTTTGCTCTGGCACAATTCCATAAACGATTTCTGCAGTTCAAGTCGCCTCCCAATATGTAATGGCCATCAATTTGTGAATATTTAACTAGGTCGGCCCTGAACATTGTTTTTATGTGTTTATTTATTAAAGGAGAGTTGCATGGATAGTAGGTATGAACAGTTTTATTTTATCCGTTAGCCATGTTTCGCTAACAAGGCAGATATAAATTTGGTTTTTAACGAGGAAGCTAACTAACTCAGGACGTTTACTACTGACGGCACGAGCGTTCCATGCCATTATATTAATATAAGTGAGTGATCTACTTGGAGTAGACATATTTGATAGCAAGTTGAGTTATTATGTTAAACTGCTCACTTTTTGAGGTACATGCACTCATTTTATTGAAGAGCTCAGTCGTGAGAGCTGTGATTTCATCAATGATAAAAAGGTCGGGAGAGCTCGGGGGATTAGAGTCATTGCCTACGACTGCATTTTTGTAGCTCTGGTATGAAGCTTGAGGAAGATTTGGCGGCCGAATCGGAGTGCTGTTTTGGTAGAGCTGATTCGAGCAAGGGCACTGAAGGTCGGTGGAGGGGTGATCCCCTTTGCAGTTTGCGCATTTTAGTTTGGTGTTGTCGGTGCACTCAATGGTCTTGTGTGGGCCGGCACAGTGGGCACAAGAAGTTTTCACAGTGCAATGCATAGACCCATGTCCATAGAGCTGGCAATTGTAGCATTGTGTCAGTTTGCTGCTTGGTTTTGACTTGTACTCCCATCGTACTTTGGCATGGTTTATATATATGTAATCTTTGCGTAGCTGGTGCAGAATGATGCTTTTATTTGCGAAATAAACTACATAGAGCAATAGCTTATTGTCATTTTTTGTTGTTTTTTCAATTGATTTAACATCAATCCTACGTCATCAATGTTGTTGTCGTCCTCAATAGTTTGAAGCGGACGAAAATAGTTTTTGAACTCGTCATGAAGAGCTTTGTTTAATTAGCACGATGTGCTGATCGGAATAACAAAAGATAACAGACGAAATCTAAGTGTGCAAGACAACCGAACACTTGGAGTATTAGTCAGAGACTGAATAGAACTCAGCATGTTCTACTTAATAACCATTTATCGTCCATAGTAAATGTGTACTCTGGTGTCCCCCAAGGCAGCCATCTCGGTCCACTACTTTTTATACTTTTTAATAATGATCTTCCAAATGTCATATTCTCCAACAGTCCACGAAATTGGAGAACTTTTAAAAGAAGCTCTGGAATCGTTAAAAAAATGCTATTATAAATGCTCCATCATCTGACCCGAGAAATGATATAGAATCAACTGGATATAGTCAAGCATTTTTAATCTTTTACATATTCCATAAATAAAGATTTATTTGTAGTCATAAGTAGTTTTAATGACACATAAATAAACAAAAAAAAAAATCCATATTCGGCCAGAGGTAAGGATATGGCTTTAAATTGCAGTTATTTGATATTATTGAAATAAATATATAATATATACAAAACAATATAATTTTGTAAGTTACGATTTTCGAAAATAAATTTTCGACAAAAAAGTTGATAAATTTTGTCAACTTCTGACTCCCTGACAACACCATGAAGCAGTACAACATTTGTATTGGTCTCATTTAGAAAGAGAGCAGTAAATGGTTGTAACCTTCTTTAGTGAGTACAACTTTTGCACTTAATTAAAACCCTGCACAGTAAGCAGAACAGTTTATATATGTAGAATTCTTATTTAATTAGAAAATAATTAGAATAAGAATATATAATTAACAGTTAGTAACTTCGTCGACTCCGTTTTTGGCCCAGCGTCGTAGGACTTTCGTCGGTAATCCTTCTAAGCTGAACTCCTCCTTTCGTCGTCCAGTTGGGCCTTTTATACGTCTGGGCTTGCGCTGTCGCCTCCAAATATTATCCTTGTGCTTGCATTTGACCCCTCGTCAACCGGGTTGTCATGCACCGTTGGTTTTCGTTTTCGTTGACTCGTCTCCAGGTTCGATCGTTTTTCGTTAAGTCAGGTCGTCGTTGGTTAAAATTAAAAGTCATTCAAGAATGTTCGTTGAGTCGTAGTTAAGTTCAGTTAGCATGTTCGTCAAGTCCAGTTAAGTAAAAGTAATCCTATGTAAAAAAGTCACCCCATATTTGGCCGTCCTGCTTATGCTTTCGCCCCGAAAGTTTCGTCATCTTCATCATCGTGTGTGGACGAGCGGTTTAGGTATTCAGCGCAAATCGAAGACTTTATCGAACCATCAAAGTTGCCGATTTTCTGCACATCATATGAATTATTTCCTTTGGACTTAAAATCTTATATGGGCTCAAGTATTTTGGTTTTAGCTTAAGTCCACTGCCAAATTGTGTCCTCTTAAGAGCGACGATCACCAATAGCATGCTGGCTAGCTTGCGACGCAAGTTGTACGCATTCTTTTTCTCATCATGAACTTTTGATATATGAATTTTTGCTACAGCTCGCAAGACGCTTCTGTCATCGGTATAAGCTGCAATTGCTTCTTTTTGTATTAGGTCGTAAAGCTTGATGTCTTCTAAGTTCTCATTATCGAGCCAACAAAAAGCTCAAACGGTGTAGTTCCGATGGAACACAAAAATGTTGAGTTGAGTTGCTGCACTTTTACAACATAAACGCAGGATTGCCAAATACCGTACTCTGCCTACGAAGTCCTTTTATAACGTAGTTCGCAGATGCAGATTTCATAGGATATAGCCAGCAAAACATTGTGAAAAAGTCTACAACTGCTATGATGTGCTTGTAGTCTTTGTGTGAGGAGTCAAACGGACCCAAAAAGTCGATATGGAAGGTGAAGAAAGGAACGCCTTCGTTCTCAAGTGGATGCAGTAGTCCTTCCTGTTTTTCCTTCCTCAATAGTCTACAACTTTTTAAGGAGGACTCGGAATATAGTATTCCAGGCAAATTAAATCTTTAACCTTCTTGATAGCAAAATGACCCTTCTCATGAGCCCGTGTTATGACTTGTCTTAGCATATCTTTAGGTACAACTATCAGCTCCATGTCGACTATAAGCTTGTACAGAATCCCACCATTATGAAAGTAGTCATTTTAGGTATCTTTGCAGTCTTTGAGAATGCCGCATATTGTCTTTAGATGTTTGTCTTGACTATGCGAATATTTTATGGCTAACACGATGCTTTTGTCAACTAGCTTCGTTACTGGGTATCGACTGAATGCGTCGACATGTTTCATACGCGTTCCAGATCAATTTTCCACCTCGTAATCATACTCTTGTAGAAATAAAACCCAGCGAGCGACGCTTGTGCAAAGGTTCTGTTTGTCTAACATCTTCGTAAAAGCGTTGCAGTCGGTTAACATTTTAAAGTGGATACCAATCAGATAAACTCTAAATTTTGTCAAAGACTCAATGACTGAGAATATCTCAAGTATGTTGAGCGTCGCACAGTAGCGCCTTTTCTCATTTTAGGTTGCAAAAATCATAGCTTTTGAACCAAATAAGATATTCAAATGGCGACTGGCAGGTAATTGTTGTAAAAATTACATATGTATTGGATAATGTGCCACGCCCACCCATTCGACTCTTTATAGCGTATCAAAGTGGAAAAATAGATTTTTTTCTATAAAGACAATTTTTTAAAAATATTTTTTATTTAATTTTTTATCTTTATTTTTATGTATTTGCTTAAATAAAAGTATTTTGAATGCAAAAAAAAATACTTTAATTAAAAAAAAAAAATTTTAAGGGTCAGCCAAACGTTAAAAAAAAAATTTTTCGTCTTTTTTGTATTAGTATTATTAAAAAACTAATGAAAAGGAAAGATTTTTCTTTCAATACAAAAAAAAAAAATGAACAAATTCAAAATTTTTACCCTAATAAGCGTTTTTGCGCTTAAGTAAGACCAGATTTTTTGGTATTTTTGTATATTTTACCCCTGAGTTCATCGGCTTCAGAAGATTTAGACTAATTTAGCCAAATAAAAAGTGGAAAAAATGGACACCTGGAAGGTAGCGATTTACCTGTGCAAGCCCAAACCCAAGTGTCGTTTTTTTTCAACTTTTTTTTAGGTAATGAATGTATCTATCGTTTAAAGAAAAAAACATGACGATAGGTAATCTACATTTTGATTAATGCTACCTGAAAGTCGATCAATTTTCAATTTTTTTTCTTATTATGCCAAAATGGAAATATTTTTCAACTTTGAATGCTCATATCATCTAAAAAAAAAAAATCTTAAAATTAATTTTATTGTAGATTCTTAATCCTTGGAAAGTTCTCTGTCGATTGAGTATGGTTAAAATCGTTTTTGCGACATCGACTTTTTGAATTTTTGCAACAGCTTTTGTTCTAGAGGCGCTACTGTGCGTCGGTCGTCTTTCTACTCAAATAGTATACTAGATGCATGTGTCTGTCTTCTGGGGATTTTGGCAACAAGATTGCACGAAATCCGTCAATTGAAGAATCAGTGTGCACTTCAGTCTCAAGTTTGTGATGGTAAATACTTAAAACTGTATTTTCGGTCAATATTTTCTTCAGGTTGAAAATAGATGCTTTTTCTTTCTGGCCAATAATAAATTTGACATTGTTCTTCGTCAGGTCAGTCAGGGGTTTGAAGATAATGGCATAATTTTGAATAAATTTCCTAAACTAGCCTGTTATTCCCAAAAAACTTTCTAAACTTGACGCTGTTGTTCGTCAGGTCAGCTAGGGGTTTGGATAAATTTGCATAATTTTGAATAAATTTGCTAAAATAGGCTGTTAGTCTTAAAAAACTGTCTAATTGCTTTATATTTTGGGGAATTTTGTATTTTTGCGCGGCATCAATCAACAACAACAACTGATGATTTTCAATTATATGACCAAAGAATTGAATACGCGTTTTATAAAATGTAATTTTTTCAAATATAAATCAAGACCCTATTCGGAACAAATATTAATAACATCTATCAGTTTCTTTGCGTCTTCTTCGTTTATTGCGGAAATAATAATGTCGTCAATATATGGCAAAGCAATGCTCTTACACATGAACTGTCGAAAAATTGCGTAAACATGCCGCTGGAAAACGATAGGCGAATTGCAAAGGCCAAAAGACAAAGACAATGGCCAAAAAACTTTCAAAAACTGATATTGCCCGCTTTGAGAAACCAAAGAGGTATAATTCCGGCTTGCTTGTGCTACAGGAACGCGAAAAAAATCCATTCTTTAAGTCAAGAGTGTGAAAAATTTTGGAATCTTGGAGTCGGTCAAGTTGGTCCTCAATTAATGGAATCGAAAAATAGCCTTTAACTATTATCTTTTTGATTCTCCTAAAGTCAAAAAGTTTAACCATTACATGGCTCGTAAAAATGAAATCAGATTCCGCGATGATCCCATCATTAAACCATTCCATTACGTGCCCCTCGGCGACGCACAGTAGCGCCTTTTCTCATTTTACGTTGCAAAAATCATAACTTTTGAACCGAAATAATATATTCAAATATATTAAACGACACCTGGTAGGTAATTGTTTTAAAATGTACATATGTATTGGATAATGTGCCACGCCCACCCGTTCTCCTTTTATTGGGTATCAAAGTAAAAAAAAACGATTTTTTTTTTTATATAAAGACAATTTTTAAAAAATATTTTTTATTTAATTTTTTATCTTTATTTTTATGTATTTGCTCAAATAAAAATAATTATTAAACTGAAAAAAAAAAAAATTTAATAAATTTAATCAATTTTTTTTTTTAATTATGGTATTATGTTGAGTTATTTTTACTAAAAAATAGGCTTATATTGAGTAAATTCTAATAGTTCAAGCATTTCTGTACTATAATTATTTGATTCTATATCTTTTCGTGTTTTTACATGCCGGAGAGATGCAGTAAATGGATCAGATGCTGCAGCTAACATATTGAAAAGATCCTTATTTTGCCTAAGTCTGGTTGCAGTAACTATACTTCTTATAGAATTTGTTCACCGATTCCTGGGCTTCTTCTGAAAGTTCCCCAATTGGCAAAGACTGATATTCAATTATATCTTTGCCATGTTCCAACATTTTGTGAACTGTTGGAGTCAATCTCTTGTGTGGGTACTTCTCAGCGAAAAGTGAAACTGTGATTAAAGCATATTCCCCATATTTCTCATGGTCAATTTTCTCCTTGCAATTGAGAACATTCAAGATCGTACCCAATCTTTGAATGATTTCCTCGTCAATTCCAGTAATTTCTGCAGCAACGTGGCAATTTTCGAAAAATCTCCGCAAAGTATTTCCATCATTTGAGTTTCCGTATCCGGGTTTAGGGCAGACCACTATGAGTCCAAATTGCTTTGAAAATGCTTCCTGTATTCGAAATTTTCTAAGCTTTTCCATTTTCTTGTTTGTCGAATTGTTATTATTCCTGTCTTCGTTGTCCTGTGGATGGGTATACGCCAATATCAGATATTGCCTTCCTGTGGCAACCCAAAAGAATTTTGTCGGCTACAAAAGTAATTTCAGAGTCTAAGGAAGTGATTTATTTGTTTCTGTTGATGTGTAATTTACCTAATATCAGGTACAAATACAAAACCTTAACATAACCTTTCATTAAGGTACGTTTTTTCACACAAAACAATCAAAACAATAAAAACAAACAAAAATTTAAATTTACGCCCCAGAAAAACAAGCGCGCTTCAGTTGAAATGTTTTTTGGTATGTATTATGCTGTATCGGATTTTTGGTATATTTCACCCTGAGTTGCTTTGGTTTATCCCGTTGCATTTCCGCAGATGCAGCGTGACGCAGCCGATAAAAGTTGATTTTGGTCCAAAAAGTATCCACAAAAGTCGTAGTTATAGTGTACTTGGTGGCTTTCATCGGCTTCAGAAGATATAGACTACTTTAGCCAAAAAAAAAGTGAATAAAAATGGACACCTGGCAGGTAGCGATTTACCTGTGCAAGCCCACACCCAACTGCCGTTTTTTCAGCTTAGTTTACAGGTAATCTAAATTTTGAGTTATGCTACCTGAAAGTCGACCAATTTTCAATTTTTTCTCCTATAATGGAAATATTTTTCAACTATGAATGCTCATATCTTTCACAAAAAAAATAGATTTTTTTTAGATTCTGAATCCTTGGGAAATTTTCTGTCGATTAAGAATAGTTTAAATCGTTTTTGCGACATCGTTTTTTTCGATTTTTGCAACGGCTTTTGTTCGAGAGGCTCTACTGTGCGTCGTCTAGGAACAATCGGTTTTTCGTCATTCAGGATAATGCGCATCTCGACATTCGCCGTTTTTAAAGAAACCGGCTTATTGTTTGTATTTAGTTGACTTGAATGTTTATATTTAATTAATCGGTTTTGTCAAATACGGTGTAATTGGCGAGAGATTTAATTGGTTTTAAAGCAGCACACCACAGAAAAACAGCCACAGACGGGTAGCACTAGTTTTGAAATAAGTTTATTAAGTATTTTCAGCTGCCGAATCAATGCGTTCATATATTTTTCGTAAGCGTGGCGCAGCAACGCTTAAAAACTTTTGTCTTTCTTCTCCTTCTTTGCCAACTAAGTAATGGCGTCCCTTTTTGGGATGAGTGACAAAGGATAACAACCTTATCGATAATTCTTTTACCGATTCATCAAAAGTAAACTGATTATTTTTAAATAAGCGATAAGATGGTTTTAAACTTAAATTATGGCGGCAACATTCCCCCCTCCGTAATTGATCCTCGGGTGGTCAGTTACCATCTCCTTCGCCGACATTAAGAACCGCGATCTTGGTGGCTGGTCGATCGAGAATTCCATGTTGAGAAGTACTATGGTCAAATGTACTGGCCGTCCTTGGCTGTAATGGTGTTGGTTACTCGTCCTTTAAGCCATCGATTTCGGGGCAAATTCTCGTCGACGATGATGACTATGCTCCCGACTGATATCGGCGGGCATTTCTCGAACCATTTTGTTCTTCTAGTGAGCATCGGTGTAAACACTTTCACCCAACGTTGCCAGAAACTATCTCCAAAGCGTTTAACCTCGTTCCAGTGACGTCGCAAATTCAGGTGCTCCGGGTTGATCGGTTTGTATCCGTTTGATGATCCCAATAACAGGTGGTTCGGAGAGAGCGCGGAGTCGTCCTCAGAGTCCATGCTCACAAAGGTTAACGGACATGAGTTAATGATGAATTGCGCCTCCATTAGAGCGCTTCTCAGAGTCTCGTCGTTGAATGAGTACTTCGGGCAGATGTGTTTAAGGACCGTCTTGGTAGTGCGGACCAATCTTTCCCAAGCTCCGCCCATGTGTGGGGCGCCTGGGGGGTTAAATCGCCATACAATGCCGTCGAACTTAACGGCTATTTTATCAAAATCAATCTGGATTAACTTCTCTCGCACTGCCTTTTCAGTAGCCTTGAAATTGGTGCCATTATCGGAATAAATTTCTTTCGGTGTGCCGCGAAGTGTCATGAAGTTTATCAGACACATCACGCAGGAACTTGTATCGAGGCTGTGGGCGATCTCGAAATGAACTGCACGCAAGGTCAAGCAGGTAAACAGCGCGACCCATCTCTTCTCTTTGCGTCTTCCAACGTTGACAAGAATTGGCCCAAAATAATCGACGCCAGTGAAGGTGAACGGTTTTTGAAAACTTCCCAACCTGGCTTTTGGAATTGCAGCCATTTGTGGAGGCTGTGGCGTAGCGTTGCGATTTTTGCATATTTGGCAGGCTTTTCTGACGGATTTGTGGAGTACTCTTAGCCTCAAAATATAAAAATTCGATTTTATGTCATTTATGACGGTTTCGTGGGCTAGGTGATGATATTTCTCGTGGTAAAATCGAACTAACAAAAATGTTACTCGACTCTCCGGTGGCAATATTATGGCGTCCGTAGAGTTTTCAATGGCGTTCACTCTCCCTTTAGTTCGAAGGATTTCCTTGTCGTCCAGATATGCGTTTAATCCGGTCAATCTGCTCTTCGCGCTTATTGGTTTTTGACTCTTCAAAGAATTGATTTCATCTGCGAACTCGAGTCCTTGTGCTTCCTTGTATAGCAGTGTCTGCGCTTCTTCGACGTGAACTATAGTTACCGAACTGGGCATGTCGGTCCTGCTGTATTTGGCTCGCAGTCGCTGGATATACAGGAACATGACTGCAACGGCTCTGTAAAGGCGGCGCCATAGAGTAGCATCTCGGAATGCTGACCGTTGCGACTTCAGACAGTAACCGCTTCCACTGGTTCCAGTCCTCCACCAATGACTCTGGCAGCTCTTCGTCCCAGTTAATATTTGCG
>VNJS01014054.1:0-11922 GCA_008042575.1 Drosophila watanabei | reverse complement strand
AATCGAAACCTAATCAAGCAAATTGGCCATAAAAATAAATCGCATTAGCCGGCGGATATGTGCGGGCATGTGTGTATTTGGCACACCTCTCTAAGCCTTTAAGTTTCCAACTCGTGTGTGCTTTGCCCCCCGGTGAGGCACACATACATCTGCTTATATGAGTGCACAGGAAAAAATAAATAAAAGACAAACTTTGTGATACATTTTATAAGGTATATTTAGGGTGACTTTTAATACGACCTTTAAAATGTAATAATTTGAACCAATATAATGTTTATAATTTCTACTAAGCCTTTGATATTCTTTCCAATGATATTTCCTATTTTAAAAGTGTTTCTCCTCCATTTTGTCCATCGGAGCATATGTGGAAAATGCAGGGAAACTGCAGGGAAACTGCAGGGGAACATGGGGCTTCGGGGTTGCTGCAGGATGCCATTGGGGAACGCACATGCTCAGCCGCTGGTGGCAAATAGCATTTAACTTTGTTTGCTTAGTGTAGCGTAGTAGTGTGTAGTGGGCGTGGCCGAGGGTCAGTGAAGTGCATATCAAAGCGAACTAATGAATAAATTCATTGAATCCATAGTTCAGTTCGATGTTTGCCCAGCATTCGAAACGAATTCCGGGCTTTGGCTTTGCCGACTCGCTTTTCAAGTCAAGTGGGAGTAGAAGTGGAAGTGGGTTTTGGGCAAGACATTCGCCGAAATTCGAGAGGGATATGGACAGCTGCTGTTTGGTAAAAAGGATCCGACGGCTCAAAATTTATGCACCTGCTTACAGGCCCGACCCTTTGGCTTATTTATGGGCATTACTCAGGCATAACATGAAAGTGAAAGTGTTTTTAATGCTCTTAACCGGCTGCCTCAATGAGCTGCTAATTTGCAAAGGGTCCCATAAAGACGAGGCGAAGGGGTTAAGGTATGGGGGAAACAGGGAGCTGCCACACCTGTGGCTGCCATTAAAACGGCGGGACCGAAATGGTTTCTTCATTTGTCAATTAATCAAGTCCCGGCTTTGGTTCAATTAAAATTTTATATGCCAAACCTGGAGGCATTCCCAATTGCCGGGAGCCTATCAAATTTTAATTGGTTTTCAGCTATACGAGCTGAGCTGCTAACAGGTAATATTGAGGGGGAGAAATTTAAATTACATATGCAAGGATTGCTTGTCTGTATCCTTATTACTCCAGGTATCGTAAATCCTTTTGAACTGCCCTTGAGCTCCCTGCAATCTCTGCGTCTATCTCTGGGGTCAAGTGATTTCCAAGTTACGACGCATTTAAATAAATATATATCACTTTGACCCATATCACCGAGTGAAAAGCATATTTAGTGTAACTTTATGCATATAAATCTCTTCTATTTGATTACATTAGCCCTTTATGGGAGCTCACTGGCGCGGTGCAGTTAAACATACCCAAATCAAAAGTGTTAAACGAAAAAGAAACAAAAAGTCAAATTCAATTTAAAAACGAGTCAGTTTCGCCTCTTTTGCACATTGTTACTTTTACTTCTAGAGGCGGCGAACTGGATTTTTATGGGGATGCTTTAGGAACTATATATATCTTAATAATATAATATGTAATAAGTATAATAATATACTTATAAGGAAGAATCATCTTTAGTAAAGGGAGTTTATTTAGTTTTAAAGTTATCTTAATAAAGAAATTCTCTGCAAAATGTAGATAATATGTTTAAAATAAAATAAATAATAATTACAAAGCAAGATACATAATATGTATTAATTTTAAATTTTAAATCGAAAGTTTATTCATGTTTAGTAAATAATTGTATTCGTTTACTGTTGCTTATATTCCATTTCAATTTTTTTAAAGCAAAAATTAGGTGTCCTAAAGTATTTCAAAGTTTGTGGTTGGCTTTGTTTATTGTTTGTCAGTCTAACAAAAAAAAGGGGGCTACGTGTTCCTATTGTCATGCCCATGGTTTTACTGATTCTCTGGCATTTTTTGTAACATTTTTCCCCTTTTTCTGTTTGCATTTGTTTCGACTTTTACGAGCGTTTTCATTGTGCATTGCTTCTGGCCTTGTCTCACTTTAGCTGGCAATTTGTTCTGCTCGGGTTTTTTTTTTCTAGAATTGCGTGGAGCCGGCCACTGACTCTTTATGGGAAGGTCCCTTTTCGCCAGGACCTCGTTGATTGTTTTCGCTGGCAATGGCGTTGACGGTGGCCATCATCGCTCTGCTCTTCGCATTTTTTTGTGCGCCACCAAGTCCACCAAGTCCAGGAGCTTGCATAGATTTGCGACGTTTTTCATCTGCCCCAAGGGACGCCTGACATATATACTATATATATTTATATACTATATATATTGCAGAGAGAGTTGAATATTTCGTTATGGCATTACATTTTGCGTCCGTTTTTTGCTGTGCTCGTTTCATTTATTAAATCACCCTCGTCAATCAAGTTCGTTGACATGGTTCTTTCAGTTTCAGCTTTGCTTATTTTTCGGGATTTTTTCCAGCATGACACGAGATTATTGTGTTTAATAAAAAATTAAGTGCTGGGTTCAAAGTTGAAACATGCGCCATAAGCTTTAACTGAATGCGAGCCAACATCAAATCACTCATACGCAACGTTGTCCCCCATTGCCATTGCCAATGCGTGTCACGTTTCAATTGTTTCAATAGCGTTGTGACTGTGTGTGTGTGTGTGTTTCTGTTATGGTATGAGTGCATGCAAGGTTGTGTGTGTTTGTGTGTGCTTGTCCTTTGTATTTCACGTCGCGTGTGTGCAAGCAAACATGTAGAAAAATAAATATTAAGATATACCTCGTCCACATAGAACAAAAGAACAATATATGTATATATATATTTATCTATATACTTATCAGTATATCGGCAATGGATTAGGGGGCATTGGGTGGTGGCCTAGCATCAAGGGACGTTCGGTCACGACAAGGACAAATTCCAACAAGTGTGCGGACATAAATGTCGTTATCATTACGTTGGCAAACACTTGAGCGGGCAAGGACAATGTCGAGGAGGTAAGTCGGTGCCCCAAAAGTAGGGCAAATTAAATATTGAATGCAACAATAAATCATTAAGTGCAAAGTCAGCTATAGAAATTTTATTGACTTGCAGTATTTACTCTTAACTTAACTAAGACTTTAACTACATAGAATTTAATGTTAAATAAACTCTTAGAGCTTGTTTCAGCTTTAAATTAATTATTATTTAATGAACTAGCTTGCTTCTTGAAACAAAAATACTTAAAGCTCTTCATTAATCATTTTCAAACCCAAAAAAACAGCACAAACTAAACACAAAATCCAAAATCAGCAAGCACTTAACAACTACTTACACCTGGAGGCGCCGGAAACTATCATCAGGAACTGCAGTAAACGTTAGAGCTGGCGAATAAAAAAACGCATTGTTGATGGGAGGGATGAGGGATCTGCCAAACCAACCCTTTCTCCCTCAAGGAGTTTACAACTACTCATTGCCATGTTGGGCACCGAAAAAAGAGGCAACTTTGGCAGAGCAGGAAGCAAAGTTGAGGTACGAAAAAAAAAACGAAAAAGTTCGAGTGTTGGGCAAATAGAAAAACATGCTGGGCTACGAGGGGAAATGAGAAATGTTTTCCCGCCCGGGCTGGCCACTCTCAGGCCGCCTATCAACTTTCAAATTATCAGAACCCACAAATTTACAAAAGTTGGAACGAAGACGAAGGATACGCAGGAGGCGAAGGCATAAAGTTTTATGCCTGGCGTCAACTTAATTATTGAATGCCCGTCGCCTTTATTTTTTGTTGTACTTCTTTTTATTTTTTTTTACCCGCATCGCCATGTTACGGTTGGTTATGGCTGTGGATCTGGGAACAGGTGTGCCGGAGTCGAGCGTTTTTGTATATTAAATATCAGGGACTAAGTCGGCAAATGTTTGAGAAATTTTAAATTGAAAAACTTTTGACCAGCACACAAATTAAAAAATAAACCGAGCATAAACTTCTTCTTTTATGCGGAGTCTCGGGGAAAGTGAGCAGCTGAGCAGCAGGCAGCCATGGGAAGTCATTAAAAAATAAATCCCTCCGTCAGATTTAAGAGGCTTCAAGTGCGATTGGCAATATCTATGGCCTGCCGCTTGCAGCTGCCGCAGCAACCGCCGCACGCCACACAAGTTCAAAAGTCACGTGCTGCACAAATTGATTGCAACGGAAATGCAATCCGTGCAAAAAAACACGCGGACAACTGGCCTTAAATGAAAATAAAAATAATTACAAAAAGAAACCAATCAGAAACCAAAACAAATATTTATGAATTACTTTTTTCCGTTGTGCGCTTAAATTTCACCATATCTTTATCCTCAAACCGCTCAGCAATTTGACTTTTGGAATATCGCAAACTGATTGTAAATCACGGGTAAAGTATGCAAATTAATTTTAATTTATGCCAACCGATGAAAAGCAAATAAATGAACTTAATTAATTGGCGGTAAAAGTGACAGGGTCTGCTGCTGGTATTTCCATTTTTTATGGAAACACATTTAACGGAAATTGCAACGATTAAAATCTATAAATTGTATAAAGCAATCAACTAACAAGTGTGAAGAAAAAACTAGATTGGAATTATTTTTTATGCTGATTTTTGTACAAAAATTTTGATTAAATAGACATTGCTATAACTATAAGTAAATATTGAATACATTATACATTAAACAACGCAATTGTTCTAGAATTTATTAATTAATATACAGAATATATTTTTTTATCAGTTTATTTTTTTACAACGCAATGTTGTACAACATGTTCGAAAAAGCAATTTGGTTTCTCAAAGTCAGTTTTCTTTGTTGTTCCCCAATTTTACTTAAAATTTGTTAAATTTAAAAGTTAGAACACTCTTAAACTGATATCCATTAAACGGGCAACCCTTTTAGCCTGACCAATTTAAGCCAACCAATTTCTTGACATTTTATACAGGCTTTCGTTGCTTGTTTAGGATGTCAAACAATTACCATTTTTGCTCGCCCAACGGAAGCCACAAAAATGAGGTCCTGCCATTGCCTTACCATTTTACGCACCTTAAATTTCAGGCTTTAAGTTAACCTTTCCCTTAAAGAGACGTAAACTCCACATAAATAATCATCAGCTCAACCAACTACATCTTTATTTAGCTTTCACTTAAGGTCACGTCCAAGTCCCAGAGAACTCTTAACTTTAAGTTTATGGACGCTCCTTTAATTTGGGCAACTGGTCAGTCACTTATTTATACGTCTGCCGCCTGTCCATTTAACTGCTCGGCTTACACCTGTCTTTTGGCCTCCCTTTTTATGGGCAGCAAATAAAAATTTCATGGCTACAACTCAATTTGGTGTTAAGCAAGGGGAAAGTGTGAAGCGTTTAATGGTAGGCAGTGACTTTGATGTAATCAAACAGCTGAACCGAAGTAGAAGATGCTAGCAATTCAGCACTGCGAGGTCTTGCATTATGCCAAAAAATAGGGGAAGTTGGGCGGCATAATTCGGCATATAATTTTCCTTATTTAAATTCAACCCACTCGTTTTCCGAGCTAAATCACTATGGCACTAAGGAAAATAGCTATTTATTAAATTTAAAACAAATGGAATAGGAGAGTTCTTCATAAGTTATTTTAAGTTAAGAGCTTGTGTCTTAAGATTAGCATTCTAAACATTCCATAAATACATTAAAAAATATTCAAAATGTAATAAATAAAAGCATAAATAATTTTTTAAATTTGCATAGTTATTAAATCCATTTCTCAGTGTAAGAACTTAAGGCCCATGATTGCAGCAGTCGCGTCTGGGAGCAAGGCCAAGTTACTGGCTCTTCCTTTTTCTCCCTTTTTGGCAAAAAAGTATTAAAAAGTTGTATTCTGCTTTTCTTTTTTATTCCTGCTTTCTGGGTGGCTTTGATCTGGGAGGCGGCCAAAGAGCTGCCAACGATGTTTGCCGGTCTCCTGGACCTGGCTCATTGCAATGCAGCTACGTCTGTGTTTTCCCATTTTCCCCCTTTCTTCGTTAGTTCCATTTTCCATTTCCCATTTTCCCAAGGCCCGGCACTGTTGCTTAACTGGCGCGAAAATGGTGGATTTCAATCGTATTAATTTTTAAATAGTCTTGTGGCAGTGCAATCGCATATCGAACACGGCCATAGATCCGGAATGCCAAGAGAGTGCTGCCGGCATATATGCCGTGTGCCCCATATGTTGCATGTGCGCGCCATGTGGCAGCTGCTCGCACTTTGCTGCCGGCTTTTTGGTCCGAAACTCGCAGAAATTAAAAGCTTTTTGCAAGTGCACCTCCCTTCCGGCAAAAACAATAGCCATCTGGCATTGGAATAGTGAAAAATATACCCGGATAAAAGGGCAATCGGATCCCTCTTAAATAAAAGTTATAAGGCAAACATTAAGTTTATGAACAGCGAAGAGCCAGCACAGGGAGAAAACTAGGTGAGTTTTGGTAGAATAGAAATTTATACAATATTTAAAATTTAACCACAGCTAAATTTGACTTAGAAAGCAAATATTAAGCATATTTACTAGAAACTTGTAATGTTTTTTAAACGTTTATGTTTGCATTTGAATGCTCTTTAAATTAAATTCAAATAATAAATTCTTATTATTTGACAAAATAGAACATAGTAACCGGAAAAGAATAATCAATTATTTAAGCTCAAAAAAAAACTGTTCCCGTTTTAAATATACATTTTTAATAAATTGTATTGTAAATAAAGCCATTAAATGAAACCCCTAAATTGTAGTTTATATGACACTTGACTATGTCCTTTAAAAGCTGTGTATTTTTTTGTTTCCTAGCCTGAAAGTTTCCCCCACCGATCCCTGGCATTAGCATAAATCATTCATCAGATCGGCCGTACTTCATGGCGGCTAAGCCTCATCACACAATTTATGATTCCCGCTGGGCAGACAAAACGGCCCACACGCTAAGCCGACAACTTGTTGGACCCTTAGGCCACATTCCCATTCCCATTCCTGCCTCGCCCCCTTTGATTTGTGGCCAAAAAGCTGGCATTATTAGGGCCTCAAGGTGGGGGGTAGTTCCTGGGAAGGACCTTGGGGCTGCTCCTGCTGCTGCCGTCGATTTGGAGCCCCATTTGTATGCAAGCTCACGAAGCGCGAGAACGAAAAACTTATAACCCAACCGTGTTGTAAGTTTAGTTTAATAGTTGCCCGAGCTGCGCCGAGTTTTGCCAACTCCAGTCGCGTCGCGTTTTAATGCAAATTAAAACGTTGCCGGCGCCAAAAACTTGTCCGTGCTCCATCATTTTTCGGCGCGTCAAATATTAAATGGAGCCAGGAGATGGAAGGGAGCAGGGATCTACGTCGGAGAACCCCCATTCAAAGGGCATGTATATGGACGCATTAAGTCACTGGCGGACAAATGGCTCTTAGCAGGTTACCCTTAACGGACTGAGGAGCAGGGTCCTGGCAATTTTGTCACCCGGTTTTTGGCACTCTGTAGAAACAAACAAAACGAACCAAAACAAAAGGCGTCGAGAGGCAGTTGTGTTGGCCTAAAGGGTCGACCATAAACCTGATGGCCTTTGTCTGGGAAATAAGCCATTAAAGCTGGCTTAATTAGTCGCACTAAAGCGTACTAAAACTAAACGCAAATACATATATTTGATAATGGTTATTTAGGTTCTTTGTTAATCTGTAGTTATAACCTCAACCACAAGTATTATTTAACTCCAGTTTAATTTATCCATATTGTAATCCTGTAATTAGATTTTAATTAACAATAATGGCATAATGTATTTACAATAATACTTTAATATACAATATAAGTATTTTGTGGCCCTAATTTATTTACAATAATATTTTCATCACACAGCAAGTGGATTGTGGCTAATTTAATTTAAATCAATTTTATTATCGTTGTCATTTTCATATTTTTTTTTTGTTTGCTTCCCTTTTTTTTCCACATATGCACACAATTCTGTTGTTGTACTTTCATATTTTTTTATTTAGCCTCAATCAACTTTTGATTTAAATGCAATAAAACGCTGTGCAAATTCAATTTCCTATTCAATTTCCTCTCCTCGTCCCTTTAAATACAATCACATGCACATTCCACTCATCAATTGAAAAAGTTGTGGGAAATATGTTCTTGCTTCAAGCATTTCAATTTCATTTCAATTTGTTTACATTTATTTGTTGATTGGCAGTTAAGTTTGAAATATTGAAATATCAATTGAAAATAAAGTAACAAGATTTTGATATTTAATATTATGTATCTTATTTTCTATGAGGTTATTTATTACCCAAGCAAAATCGAAACGAATTGAAAACTTCCAGAGTATATAAATGTCGACTTCCTTTCTAGTTTTAAGTAATTTTTACCTTTGTAACTTAAAATTCCTAGTTTTGCATCCTCTTTACTTTTCCGCAGCCCCTTGTCTTTGTCAATATCTTGTAAGAATCTCAGCCTTGCGGTTATTTTTCAAAAGGGGTATTTGTATTAGCCGTCTTTGCCTTAGGCTTTGGCTTTTGCTTTGAATTTGGCTTTAACTTTGGCTCGACACGGTGGTTTTGTGTGTAAATGCCTTGGCTTCTGTGGCTGCCTGCGGTTTGTCTTCTCACTTTGGCAGCTTCTATTAGAGTGGTTCTTGTTGTTGTTGCTGTTGAGTCTACTGTTCGTGAGCAATTTAATTGAATTATTTGTACTGGCTTGGCTTTCGTCCTGGCATCCGACCCTTCTTCATCTGTGACAGCTGCTCTAATTAGTTGGGCAAAGGCATCGCCATCGCCATTGCCATCTCCGTCGACATCGACACGGGCACTGGCACCGGCAAAGGCGTTTAATTAGCTCTCCTTGACTGGGAAATTGAGGTGAACCGCGGTAGGGTTAAGCTGCTTAGCTAGTCCTCGTCCTCGTCCCCAAAAAAGGACCTACTACCTTCAGCCATCTATTACGACCGAATTGAATTGCTAACAAGCTAAGCGACGGCGACGGCGACGACAACAAATGTCATTCATCCGCAATCAGAGCATTTAAATTAATTTCACGTGCCGCCTTTGCCCATATTTTTTGTAGCCAGGCTCTGCCTGGATCTGCTGTGCAATTTAATGATTCAGCGAATACTGTCGGCATTGTCTAGTCCGGCCTCCGGTTCCTTATCCTTAGCTATTCATCCTGCGTGCCGGTATCCCCAAGGAATGTTTCCATTAGAGATGATCTGGGATGTGACTGAGGAATACGCAAGGGAAGTTATTAAAAAGGCTCTTTAATTTATAAAGAAAATAATAGCATTGTATATTAATTAGATATTTAAATGGTTTATTTTAATATCAAGTTATTTAACTACTTACCTTTTTAACCACAACTTTTGTTTATACATATTTAAGGCCTTCAGTCACGTGGCTAAATCACGGCCAGTCACTTGGCCTGAACTGATTTCGTTTTTTTATATAAGAAAAAATTTCTATCTTAGCAGCTTGTTATTGAGTTGGCTTGTTAGGCTGCGGCAGCTGCTGTCTGTCGTGTCATTTATCCGAAAAATCTGCCATAAACACGTCGCACACGTATGCGCCATTTTAAAAATGGCGTCAGCTTCACTTCCGCTAAATGCTGTCGTTGATTCTGTCTGCTTCGGTTTTCTTTTTCTTTTTGTTGTTCCTTCTCTATTTTCGTGCTGCATTTGAATTCAATTGGATGAGATGCTTATGAAGTCGTTAAGGCCCCCTTTCAGCTCCTCCTCTTCGAGATTCTGCTATCTGGCGCTGGGAATCCTGACTGCCGGCAATATTGTCACATCGTCGAAAATAATTGCCGGAAATACAAAAGGAAGGCGGCGTCCCGAAACGAAACCAAATGGAATCGAGGAGGAGAATGAATAGATTTCCAATTTTCTCTGGCACTCTGGCACTCGGGGAGGAAGCACCGCAGGGCGTCCTTGTCATTGCGGCTTACGTGGCGTATACTCAACTATAATTAATTACGACCGCGTGGGTGGGGGTGTGCTAGAAGCATTCGCTGGGATTTCTAACCAATGCCGGATGCTTCCTCCTTGAGTGGCTTCTTTTCAATTTCAATTGTTGGGTCATTGACTGTCCGCAGGACGAGTCGGTCTATAAAAGCCCGCCGGCATGGCAGGCACAGCCACATTCGACGACGGTAGTTGGTGCCAGGAAGGAGTACTCGGGATTCCAGTTGCTGGACTCTGTTGGTAGAATGGCCCCACTGCATCTGCTGCTCCACTGTGCCACAACTCTGCTGATTGCCAACGCCTTGCTGACTCCCCAGCTGCCGGGCACCGACAGCGATGGCAAATCCAAGGGCGGATTTCCCTTTGCTCTGGATGAGGACGTAGACGGCGTGGAACTGCCTTTGGAGGTGGAGCAGGACATGAGTGGCGATCAGGCAGCGGCCAGGACTCAGCACTCGATGCCGCCCGCCTGGCTGACCTTTGATCCTGAGCCCGCTCCCGCTCCGGCGACCACCAAGCACCGGAGCAGCCACAAGCCGCAGACCATTATCAAGCATCCGACCAGCAGTGGCTTCCACAAGCTATCGGCCCACGGACACCGATCCTGCCACGTGGAGGTCGTCAAGGAGGTGCAGGGCATCTGCCAGTCGATGCCCATTGGCAGTGCCTGCGTCACCGACGACTACATGGCCGTCTACACCGATGCCAACTGCTCTGCTCAATAAAAAACGGCTTACCTTCCATTCCGCACTGTTTGATTGATTGATTGTTTGAATGTCCTTGTTTATCTGTGTGTGTGTGTGTGTGTGCCAGCTATATTTTGAGGGATAACGAGTACACGACTACCTGATGCACGATGCTAAGAAGCAGAATTTGTCTAAATAAATCAGTTCAATATAATTTTACATTTTCTATAAAATCTTTATTATGAGATCGTTTTTAGGGTTTTACAGGTTAACTTTTTTTTAAGTTACTTTAAGAGAATTTTCAGGCGTATTTTTGTTATAAATATTTTGCAAAAATTACAAATTTTAGAATACTTATGATTTAAAAGTATCTCCTACTTAAAGATTCTAAGATTTAGCCACAATTCTAAACCTAGTTCTATAACCCATACAAAGTTCTGACTAGAAACACCAAGAAATTTAATTTTACATTTAAATTTTAAAGTTTGAAGAAATAAAAATTTCAAAACCCGGAAATTGTTTTAGCTTTTTACATAAAGAGGTTTTAATAAAGCTTATTAACGTGCTTCGTATGTATTTCGAATGTTGACAAATGTTAATATTATCAATAAATTTCGCTATATTTTATTTAAATAATTAACAAATTACGATCATTCAATACTGATCCAAGCTTTCGGAATATTTATTCTTGTAATAATAAGTACAATGCAATTGATAAGCTCTCCTCTTAACGATTTATAATTTCCTAGTCTTATTTTGTTTTTTTTTAATTTATATACCCTTGCAAGACATATTAATATTAATTAATGAATTTTTGGCAGAGTGGTGGTTTTGTGTGTAAATGCCTTGGCTTCTGTGGCTGCCTGCGGTTTGTCTTCTCACTTTGGCAGCTTCTATTAGAGCCGTGTTGTTGTTGCTGCTGTTGAGTCTACTGTTCGTGAGCAATTTAATTGAATTATTTGTACTGGCTTGGCTTTCGTCCTGGCATCCGACCCTTCTTCATCTGTGACAGCTGCTCTAATTAGTTGGGCAAAGGCATCGCCATCGCCATTGCCATCTCGATCGACATTGCCACTCACACCGGCAAAGGCGTTTAATTAGCTCTCCTTGACTGGGAAATTGAGGTGAACCGCGGTAGGGTTAAGCTGCTTAGCTAGTCCTCGTCCTCGTCCCCAAAAAAGGACCTACTACCTACAGCCATCTATTACGACCGAATTGAATTGCTAACAAGCTAAGCGACGGCGGCGGCGACGACAACAAATGTCATTCATCCGCAATCAGAGCATTTAAATTAATTTCACGTGCCGCCTTTGCC
>VNJS01014035.1:0-12627 GCA_008042575.1 Drosophila watanabei | reverse complement strand
TAGTTTGCGCAGAAACGGACGGACAGACGGAGAGAAGGACAGACGGACAGACGGACATGGCTAGATCGACTCGGATATTTTATATCCATCCATACATTAATGCATTACAAACTTCTGACTGAAATTATAATACCCTGCAAGGGTATAAAAAATGTAATTTTTTCAATATTCGCCTTTAACATATAGCGTGTGTGTGGTTAAATTTTTTAATATTGATGCCGTTAGAAAGATATAGCGCTGAGAAGAAATGCTCTTCAGTGCAGCCTACTCCTGCAGCGAATATTTCATTTGCATTTTTTGCAACTGGTCAACAAGTCTTTTCGAAAAAGTCTACCATCACATGAATCAACCACATTAACAGTCCTTTAGATGTGTGTTGTATACCAAATGACAAATGTTAATGTACTTGCCAGGATGCCAGGAGTATGCATCATAAATCAATTTCTTTGTGCACTACAAATTCGTATAAAAAAATATATAAATATATAGCAGTGAAGACAAATTATTATTTTACAATATTTGCAACATATAACAGTTTTTAATTTTATTTTTTGGCTTATTTCTTTTTATACCCTTGCAGGGTATTATAATTTCAGTCAGAAGTTTGCAACGCAGTGAAGGAGTCATCTCCGACCCTATAAAGTATATATATTCTTGATCAGCATCAACAGCCGAGACGATCTAGCCTTGTCCGTCTGTCCGTCTGTCCGTCCGTTTCTACGCAAACTAGTCCCTCAGTTTTGAAGCTATCTGAATGAAACTTTGCAGATAGTCTTCTATATGCTCTCACTCGGACATAAGTCGGAACGGGCCAAATCGGACGACTATATCATATAGCTGCCATACAAACGATCCGTGAATTTTTAGAAAAAAAATTTTAATTTCACTGTTTTTTAACATATCTTGACCAACTCTCGGTTATGAGCTTTATATATTATTCTAGATTTTAAGATAAAATTTTATAAAAATCGGATGACTATATCATATAGCTGCCATAGGAATGATCGGGAAATTTGTAGAAAAAAGAATTATACCCTTGTCAGTTTTCAACATAATTTCAACTTTTAGATACTAGTATTTCATATTTTTTCAGAATTTTGTTGTAAATTTCATAAGAATCGGACGACTATATCAAATAGCTGCCATACAAACGATCGGTAGTAAATGTAAAACTGTAAAAAATGTAAAACTGTAAAAGATGTAAAACTGTAAAATTGTATGAATATGAAAGTAATTTATATTATATTATTTTGGGATAGATTAGAATTAATACAATTGGAGTCTGCAAGGGTATACAAACTTCGGCGTGCCGAAGTTAGCTTCCTTTCTTGTTTTATATTATTATTAATTCGCACTATTTTAAAAATATTTTATAAAAGTTTTATATTGATCATAGGCTAAATTATGGGTGTTTAAACGGAGGTCATTTGGGGTCCAATGCATACTCACCGAAAACTTTTAAGCGGTAGCAGGTGTACCAAATAACTTATAATCTACTATACCAATCGTGTGGAAATTTGTAACTTCTTCAAGTAACTAACTACCTTTTACCAGTACTCATGTCGGCCGTTTTTTTAGTAAACACATTTTTTTTACAAGGTAACTTAATAATTAATAAAAATAAATTGAAGAAGTGACGAGTCAATCTAGCAATGTTCATCTGTCCGTCCGTTTTTCTGAAAACTAGTCCTTCAGTTTTAAAGCTATCTAAAATATATCTCATTCGTATATACGTTAATGCGGTAGCTGCCATAGGAACTATCAGAAAATTTGTTGAAAAAATTATAACTTCACCGTTTTTCAAGATGTCTTCACCTACTTTCGGCTGTATACCAATTTCTACTTGCCGATGTTGTCTTTCTTTCTTGTTTTCAACTAAAATTTAAAAAAGTTTTAATGTTTTATTATGTTGTATTAAATTTATTAAACTTTAGACGTTTCACCTCAATACATACGTGTAGTACCAAGTTTAAGTTTACTCTCTTAAGACAAGATTCATTTTGTTTTATTTTTTGTTTTACTCACCTATGCTTGTGATTGGGCCAAACACTGTTTCGTCGTTAGTAACACTGCAGTTCCAGCGGCGATTTTTAAATTGAAATTGACACTCCTAAAAAAAATTTCACATTAAATAAATAAATAATATATATTATTCATAAAAATATATATATCATATATCATATTCCCAAACAAGTTTATTAAAACAAGTGATACATGAAGTATCAAGCAATTTTCATATTTAATGCCTGTATAGTACATATAATGGCGATGAGAAATAACCCCCCAAAGTAACAAGAAAGGAAGCAAACTTCTGCCCGCCGAAGTCTGTATATCCTTGCAGATTGCAATTAAATCAATTATAATCTATCCCAATCAAATATAATATGAATAACTAACACGTTCATATTATTTTTAAAGTCTTCAATTTTTTTACATTTTACATGTTAAGTAAAGTTGTCCTCCACATTTACCGGTCGTTTCTATTGATATAGTAGTCCGATTTTATGATATTTAAACCAAAACTTTGATATAATATAAAATGTATGTTTCTATGGCAGCTAAATTAAATAGTCGTCAGGTCAGATTTTTATAAAATTAAATTCGAAAATTTAAAATAATATATAAAGCGCATAGCCGAGAGTAAATCAAGATATGTTAAACAACTGTGAAGTTATAATTTTTGTTCAACAAATTTACGGAATTTTACGGACTATCTGCAAAATTTCATTTAGTTGACATCAAAACTAAGCAACTAGTTTGCGTGGAAACGGACGCACAGGCAGACATGGCTAGATAAACTCGGTTGTTGATGCAGAATCAGAATATATGTATATACTTTATAGGGTCGGAAATGCCAGCTTGACTAACTGTGTTGCAAGCTTCTAACTTAAAATAATACCCTGCAAGGGTATAAAAAACGAAGTAAGTCACTAAAAATATCTTATGGAATTTTGAAAGTTATTTTATACTAAAAAAAATATATGAAACAAGTATTAAAACAAAAATAAAAATATAAAATTTGAAATATACAGTGCTGAAAAGCTGTCTCTCTTTTCCTCTTACATTTTTTAATTTATGCTAATGTAAGTTCTTTTACTGAAATATGGCTAAATTCTTTAGCTCCAACCACAAAGTTTTTGTCGATAATTTCTTGACTTATCAATTGGGTCAGTCTAATCTGGGAGGTGGCGTATTTATTGCAGTTCACAACTCACTTGGGTTAGAGCTTCATGCGATTGAAATTTCTCATTCCTTTGAATTTGTTGATGGGCTAACAGATTTGTGTATGGGTCAGATAAATTTTATAACGAATCACATATATAGGCTACTTCATTTAATACTTATGAGGAATCGGAGTCTAGTTAACATCTTTGGGAGTCCTCCGGTTTCAATACCAGAGGACCCCTTCCGCCTAACCATGTTATTGAACGTTAAGATAAATGCGAGCATAAAAGTTGATTCGGCTTCCAGTGTCAAATTGAGACGCGCAAACGCGTACAAATGCAATTTAAAAGTAATAGGATAAATAATAGGAATAACTAGATACATATAAAATTAAGAACAATTAGAGGTATAAATAATGAATAGGAAAAAACATTTCAATTGAATGCGCGGGCGAGCCAGCAATTGTGCACGAACGGTCACACTGGATCGATAGGGATGTGGCAATACTAAAAAGAGCAAAATTACTCATAGGCGGCGAGCACACTAATTCCTTTCAAATCCCTAAATAAAGTGTCGGTCAGCGATCGACGAAGGTTGAGCAACCGCCAATGACCGGCGTTAAGGAGTTACAAGTAGTCGCAGTATTAGATACGGGTACACAGGTGTGTTCATTAATCGCAGTAGTCTTTCTGCCGCTTCGCACACTCTCTTATCTGTCAGCATCATCGGCATCAAAGATCAGCTCAGTAAGAGGAAGGTGGGTGACCGGCGATAACTACGTCTTCAGAGATGGTCCGAAACGCGCACGCTATCCTGATGGCGCACATCCTATAGGTCGCCTGCTTCTTCCCCCCCGCAAGTAGCTTTTTACCTTCGCGAGTTTCGCCCATACTAGCGCTGCGTACATGATTTGCGACGTTACGACCAAGGTTAGCAGTCTCCTCGTTACATGCTTCGGACCTCTCGTGTTCAGCAGCATCCTGCATAGCGCACCTGCAGTCCTGCGCAACTAAGGACTCTGTTGCTAAAATAGCTGTGAGCTACGTTTAGCAGGTACCCAGGGATGTGGAAGCCCCTAAGGGACTCCAGCGTTCGGCGCCAATCTGCATTCCTATTGTCCATGACAATAGAGCTCAGTTTCTCCTTTCCACCCGGATCCTAAAATACAGCTTCTTGTGCCACTTTGACGATCCTCGTGATGGCGTTTAGCGTAGAATTCCCCATCGTTAAGCCTTATTGCTCCGAGGAAAAACAACCAGCTGCTTCTATCACTCCACTCAGCCTGGTCGAGATCACTCTCTCCAAGACCTTATCAATTCAGCAAAGGGTTGCGACCTTAACGTATCTTGCCGATACATCCATCTTGCCCGGGGGACCAGTGCGCTGCTGGCGAAAGAGAGAGATCCTATACCGCTCGGCATCTGGCATTGGGGACCCCCCCCCCATTCGATGGCCCAGGTGTTGAAGTCACCACCGACCGCCTCGCCACTGCCTAAGATACATGAACGACGTACTACATATTTAGTAACTTTTTCAGTTGACAAGCTTTCGCACAGTGGTTGCACCCATAGGCAAAAAAAAAAACGATACAAAAATATTTAAACTCAATTCAAATTTGCAAACCGGGTTTCGCTGAAAACAATACTTTCTTATGAATGAACACAGCGCATCGGAGCTCTTGTGAAATACTTATTTCAAATCTGTCAAACCATTCTGGTAATTGGTCAACTTTATAAATTTAAATAATTCAAATTGGATTTTGAAGCTCAAGATATTTACTTTACTTTATTAACACTAACTAGATTTGGGTATTTTGTGAAATAAGTGCTTTGTGAAACCCATTGTTTGTTATCTTATTTTGTGAGTCTTTTTTATCTTTATCTAAGTTTTAAGATTATAAAGACATATAAGTTAGCTGTAGAAAGTTTCAAATAAATAAGTAATAGTTAATATGCTTACACGACTAAATGTTTAGTTCTAACCGATTGTTTCTATGACAGCTATATGCTCTTGTAGTTCGATTTGAACAAAATATGGTAAGCAAATCTATAACTACACCAAACTCACAATCAAAATAAAAAAGTACTAAATGTAGCAGCTATATATCTATATGACCGATTTTTTTACTATATACTAAACATATTTGTATAGATTTTTTATATTAATTTCATAACGATATGTCCACTTCAAGTATTTGTGGCCGCGGCAGTATTTTTTTATACACTAAATAGAGAAAAAAAAACATAAAAAGGCGTGTAAATATTTTTGATCAGATAATATCCTATGTATTTGCGCAGTTTTTTCAAAGAACTTATTAAAACTTTACTGATTTAAATCAAACTTACTCTTACAGCATGCCCAAATCGAATACAATATTCAGTTCTAGTTCAAACGAAAGCGCTATTCTTTTATATCTTCATCGTGTTAACCGAGTTTATTTGCCAGGTCCCGACGGTATTATGGAAGAAATCTTTTGTTAAAGCAAATTGGATGAAAACAATTATTAAGAAAACCTCTAAGTTGTCGGTCATCACCATATTTGCAGCACCTTTGTAATTTCTCCATGTCAACACAAATTAATTTATTTTATTTATTTATTTCAAGAATAGCAAATAACTGTCATTTTAAGCCAAACCCTTACCTCTGACCGAGTATGAAGAGTTTTTTAATGATGTGTTCCAAGGTCACATCGAGTGGGCGGAGGCAAGGGTAGGAATCAGAGATCTGCAACGAGTAATAATTTATCGGGTAGTATCCGATAATTTACTCGGATGGTATATGATCGTCTCGTTCGGATCAACTGATTGGAATGATCGTTGGGCACATGCTTGTATAGAGTATGCTTGATCGTAGCGATCGCTCGCTACTTGCGCATGATCGATCGCGATTATTGATGAAAACTGAGTTGATCGTTTGTGATCGTACGAAGCCATATGCATGATTCACAGTATTATAGACGAACTCAATGATTGGAAAACAGGCCCACTGATCGCAAATTACATAATAAACTTCCTCACCAATAGAAAAATCACAGTCTTAGCAAACAAATCGTACTCCAACTCCCAACCACAGTAAAATGGAATACCACAAGGATTTTCCAATTGTGGCCCAATCGCTTTTTACAAACTAAATAAAATACTAACTGCACACAAAAATATGAATTTTACTGGATACGCTGACAAATTCACAATAATTTACTAGGAGAAATACAAAACAGCCTTAAGCTAGACCCACTACTCAATGATATCAATCAATGGTGCAACTACTTTGGTGCATCGTTTTCAATCAACAAGTGCAAGCACTTGCATATCAGCAGAGGAAAACCTGCAGCTTCACTCTGCAGTACAACGAATCCCCCTTTAAAATGGCACGGCCCTCAAAATATCTGGAATCACTCTAACCAGAAAATACAAATGGAACAAACACAAAACCTCACTCTAGAACTATCCAAAAGAATAGATGTCATTAAATGTCTATCGAACAAAAAATTCTGCTGCAACACAACCACAATCATATACGTGGTAAAATTAATAATTATGTCTAAAATCGACTACGGACTATACCTATATGGTAATGCACCTAAATTAAGGCTAAGCAAGCTAAAACCATTTACCACTTAGCAATAAAGACTCGCTTCCAACGCCTTCCGCACCACCCCAATCAATAACTTACTTCACGCAACCTTCCTATAGAACATAGAACCACATACACAATTCAAAAAAATATACAAATTATAATCAACTCAAAATACTCCCCAATAGAAAAAATAAACAACTAAATAAAAAAAGCTAAAAGAACCCCAAAACTCCTATCTTCACTACACAAAACAATAGAACAATTAAAAAATCTTAACAAACAGATATCACCGGTAACATACAAAAGATAAGAAACCACACTGGCTGTGCAGTAACTAATTGGTACGTGATGGAAACTTTTGGTTTTCGAATCAGCAATGTACAGACCAAGATCTTTCAGAATCTGTCACGATTATTATCCGGGCAGAAAAAAGTGCAATTTTTGTCGACCTGTGTAATTGAATGATATATGTAAATTAAATTAATTCGTATTTGCATGTAGTATATTTGATAGTAAAAACTGGTATACTACATGAAAACATTAGGGTATAAAGCGTGCAACGTGTGGAAAATTCGCAGAGACAACAATTTGTGTGCACCTATGTCGGTCATCTACGATCGCCAGATATTGGTGGCCTAATGTTAGCTAACACACCGATAAAAGAAAGGGGATATCCCAAAGGTTGATAACCCAGACTCTAAAGACGCACGCGTTCATATATTTAAATATGTACCTGCTATCTACATCAAGTTAAAGAATGGCCGTCGACAGATATTCAGTTAAGGATTGACCGACATGCAATGGATTAACAATAATGTTGAAGTCAGGGATCAATGCACCACTTGAAAAAACAGTAAATCATAACTTATTACCTGTTTGCAATCAGAAAATTTAAACAAGCTAAAATCAACAGTATTCTACGGGAAAATGTAAAACAAAACCAACAATAAGAGAAACTGTTGTTCTGGCTTTGTTCTTTTGTCTTCTGAGAAGCGCGTGTCTTTTCTCGCGTTTGTCAATTGCGTTTTAGTAAGTGAAAAAATCTAGAAGCAGAATCAAATTTTAAAGGAGAATCAAGTTTAAATTACAATAAACATATATCAGGTAAGTGTTCCTAAGTAATAACATAATGGACAGTGAAATATTTGTTTACCAGTGTAAAATAACAAAAACTAAATGAAAATAAATAAAACTGTTTATTATTTCTAGATGCCATTGGTCATACTGCTTTATCCGAGCTACCTATCTTCATGTGTGTAAACAATTTGGAGGTGTGTAAACAATTTTATGGACTATTGATTAATTGTTGATGAATTGATGATTTTGTTGATGAAAAGTAGATGAATTTTTGGCATAAATGTTGATGAATTTTTGGTCTAAAATGCTTATGAAAAGTTGATGAATTGTTGATGAATTCTTGTTCAAGAATTCCGCGGACATGCCCATACCAAATTAATCAGTCAATTTGTATGGAAATTCATCAATTTTTCATCAACAACACCGCCATATGTGTTGATGAAATACTAATGAATGGTACTGCAGGGTATCTCCTTCCCACCAATACTATTCGGCTTTGAAATCAACTTTCACACGACATAAAATCTATTAGCAATTCATAAGATTTTACATTAGAATTTGGGATCACTTGGAAAACAACCGTTAATAGACAAGAAAATGTAAAAAATTAATACTGTTTATATTTAAATTAAGTATTAATTTAAAGTATTAATGTAAAGTAAAAACACTGTAGGGTTAAAAAGAATACGAAATAAATAAATAAATACTGAAACATAAAGTGCTATTTTTTAAGGAAACCGTGAAATAGTTAATGAGAGAGTTAGTGAAGTAGTTAATCCTATAGTAAGTGAAACGGTTAACGAACAGGTTAGTAAAACAGTTATAGAAACAGGTTTATCTTAAGGTTGAGAACTCCAAATCTATATAATATTTTTGAAGAAACTGTTAGAGAAATCTTAAGCATTGATCACGTGGAAGATGGACAAATGAGTTACATAAGCGGCGCAAATAATGACCATGGCTTAAACTGTCAATTAAAAGAGAAAATAAAATGCAATTACTTAAGTTTAGAGACGCCAGTGAAACCTTTCGTCAAATATGAAATAAAATTAAATTTACAAACATTAAAACAATTTAGCTGCGCCCCAAGACGAGTCGCTTATTCGAAGAAAGAAAAATTACAAAAATTGTTAGATGAATATGTAGAGTTTATTTATATTTGGAAAAGGAATTAGGGCTGATGACAAAAGCTGTACAACAACATACAACAGACGAAACACAATACGTTTAAAGTTTCCTACGCTTGTGTTCATACTTCCGTAGATTTATAAAAGATTTTTTAAGATCTTTTAAGAAAATATGGAATATTTAAGTTAACATGAACTGAAATTAACTGTTTTCCAGCACTCAAGGAAAAGCTCGCCGGTTTTAGTACAAATATTACAAATATGAATTGGAACTGGTTTTATTGGTTTTAGTGGGGTTTTATGTAAAAGGAAGAAGATGGAAAATTACACCCCAACAAGAAAGGAAGCTAACTTTAGCACGTCTAATGTATGTATAACCTTGCAAATTTCAATTGTATCATTTATAACCTATCCCTATCTAATATATTATGAATTACTTTCATATTGATTTTACATTTTGTACATGTGAAGTAAAATTTAATTTTCTTCCACATTTACCGATCGTTTGTATGGCAGCTATATGATAAAGTTGTTTGATTTTCATGAAATTTACAACAAAATTCTGAAATAATATGGCGTGTTTTTATCTTACAGTAGAAGAAGTTGCGTTAAAAACTGACAAAACTATAATTTTTAAAAATTATCCTATTGTTCCTATTGCAGCTATATTATTTTATATAATATATATAAACTAGTCATAAAATTCAATCCAAAATTTTGAAATAATATAAAAAGCTCATAACCGAAAGTTTATCACGATATGTTAAAAATCAGTGAATTGAAAATTTTCCTCTCAAAATTTACAGTTTGTTCCTATGGTAGCTATATGACATAGTTGACCGATTCGGCTCTTTCCGGCTCATATACGAGTAAGAGTATATCGAAGACTATCTACAAAGTTTCATTAAGCTAACTTCCAAACTGAGGCACTAGTTTGCGTAGAAAAGGACGGACGGACGTGGCTAGATCGACTTGGCTGTTGATGCTGATCAAGAATAGGGTCGGAAATGCCTCTTTCACTGCGTGGCAAACTTCTGACTAAAATTATAATTCCCTGCAAGGATATAAAAAGATAATATAGTTAGGGGATTTCCTATACAACTGAATGACTGAATTACTAAAAATATCGGCAAGAAAAAATATCAGTTCCTATACAAACATCTAATACGATACTTTCAGTCATTAAGCAACTCCTAGGTCGCTGAGAATATCGAATAAAGTATGGCAAAATAATACCCTTTCGCAGGCTATGGACACATCTTTTTTCTACAGCGTCACTCGTTATGCAGGGAATACTGGGCCAGTAACTAGAGGATCTGCGTCTTCCAGTGCCCAGATGTGCAATGTACGGGTGCCGGAGGATCTGGTGTCGACACTGGTGACCCGGCCGGTAATGCGAGACATATACCAGCAGTTCCCCTTTAAGGACTAGGGTAAATCGCTTCTGCCCCGGACCCAGCTACCAGATCATAGTGCAATGATAGGAGATCTCCGCCAAACGGGCCACACTGGCTTCTGCTTAGATCGATCAACTTCTTTAAACTGTTAAACTTTTCCTTAAGCAATATTGGTTTTATCCGGCATTTCCCACGATTTTTTACACGTTGACATTGAAAATTTTAAAAGCTGTCTTCAACAATTCAGTCGCCAACTTTTTTGGGTCGTTCCCTAGCCGGCTGAAAATATCGACTAACTATATATTTTCAGTAATTCAGTCGTGTAGGGAATCCCCCTGAGTGTGTAAATTTTGTATAATTGTAAGACTACGAACAAGTAATGTTACTATGATCAGCTAGTCAGAACGGTCGAGTGGTATTATCTATGTATTAGCAAAGGGTAAGGGTAAGGCGTAAGATCCCCGTTAGAATTAAGAGTAACAATGTCATCTCTTTCTAATTTGTACATTAGCATTAAGAGATAAGATTGTATACTCAGCTTACACACGTGTACTTTATATGCATAAAGAGCAGAAGAATAGATAAAAACGAAGTCACGCCATTCGGTGGCTTGTGCTTCAGGAAATAAGTTTGAATAAAGTGACAAATTAAATATTAAACCATCGGATTGATTTTTGGCGTTTACAATTTAAAACACCCGAAAACAATGATTATACGAAAATATGTTGGAAAACCAAAAAAGTTATAATATTTTTTATACTAATTATCTGATCGTTTCAATGGCAGCTATATGATATAGTAATTCGATTTCGCCTGTTTCGATTTATATTCTAGTGAGTTTATATAGAAAACTATTTGCAGTTTCATTCAAATAGCAAAATAGGGCAAAAATGGACAGGCAGACAAGAGAAGACGATTTGTAGAGTGTTAAAGGAAAAGCTAATAAACAAGAACAGACAAGAACAAAGTGTGAAATAAGAACAAAAGTGTTAAACATAAGATATAAAAAGACAAGAATATATTAAATAAAGAAAGATTATTAAAACTAACATCGGTCACAGTCGGATAATAAATATTCTAGTTTGTAAGTTGTAGGAAGTTTAAAACCTGTCTAAAAACTCTTCATAATAAAAGTGATTTTACTTTGCAGGCAGCAACTTGCCGCATTACCAATTACAAAAATAACACATAACTCTGTAATTTTCCATGATAACTTACTGCCTAGCGCAACTCCCTGCAACTTTATCTCATAACATTGCTTATATATGTATGTATATTACTGCAATTTCTAACCGTACAAGTCATGTTACAATTTACTTACTTGAATTGCTGCTCGAGCTCCACGACTTATTGCTGGCATAACACTGGTATGCTTTACACATTGTTTTTTTTGGCTGTAACTTAGACCATTGATGCCAAAGCAGTTTTTTGGATTTGTATCAATTTGTTCAGTGTAAGAAGAATCTGAAGAAGTATTACTCAGACTTTCATTTTGAGAGGACACATTGTATCTTTGAATAGTATCAAGAAAGTCTTGCTCGCTAGTCACATTTCCGGATGTCATCCCTATATCGTGCTCATTATAACCTTCAATTTTAAAATATGGTACCGGTTTGTATTCAGAACCTACTTCAATGGCGGCCATGCGAATTTTACTTCTGGGTGGAGAACGTTCTAAACGTGATAGTAATTCTCCATCTGATCTCTTCAAAGCTGAAGTAAATTTAGTTTGAACCTTAAATGAATCAGGTATCTCAATAGATACTGCGAACCGCTTGGTGTTATTTATTGTTTGTACAATAGGCTGAAAGTTGGGTCGTAAAAATTCAGATTGGCCCCGGAACCAGTCATCACGTTCTTGCTGACGCTGCTGTTCCTCTCGACGACGTTGTCGTAGACATTTTGGCGAGTCAGGATTACGCAGACAAGGAGGACGTTTTGTAGTGCGTAATATAGGTTTTTTATTTATTATTGGTATAATTTGTGAAGCTTCTGGTGCTGTTGTTGACTGTGTTTCATTTAACAAAGGCACTCGAGTCTCTGTGGATATTTTGTTGCCAGCTTCAATAAAATTAACATCACTGGAATTACCTATAGGGTTTAAAAAAAATAAAGATTTTTTTTAAAATACTTGTGATAGAACTTACTAATCTGGTGACGACCAACAGATTCTTGCATAGCCTTATAAGTTGGTGGGGCAATGGGCGCTGAGTACTGAAAAATTGGTCTTTGCGGACGCTTTACAGGTTTGGGAAGATTTCCATCCAACGGCTTAGCCCTATCTT
>VNJS01014028.1:0-33895 GCA_008042575.1 Drosophila watanabei | reverse complement strand
GATTTAGGTGAAGTCATTTGCGTGCAGCCAGACATTAAACACCGAGCAACGAACACCGAACACCGAACACCTAATACCGAACACTGAACACTAAACACGGCAACGGAAAACAGCAAAAAAGTTCAGAGATCAGCTCGGGGCTCCCAGAGATCAGAGTTTGGAGTCAAGTCGGTCTTGGGTCGTCTGTTGTTAGTTGTTTGTTGTTGGTTATTTTAGCACACTTTCAGAGGGTATTTAATACCCTGAAACACAAATGAGAAATTTGTCATATAGATCAATGTCCTTAAAAAAAGTCTTGAAGCGTTATTAATAGCTTAAAATGTTTAAGAGCATTGAATATTTCAATATTAACTTCTAATGAGACATATTGAATTTAGAATTCATAAAATATATTATATATTTATTGTCAAAACTGCTTTTTATGAAAAACAATTTGCTTGCTTGCATATCCTTACTCTTCTTAGTTATAACTATATTTGGAAATAGAGTATAAATGCTTCGTTATTTAAAAATTAACTCTCATTTTCGCTTTTCTATTTGTATTTGTTGTTTAGTTTAGTTCCAAAAGCCACGCCGCACGCCTGACAAATTTGCGCAAATAATAAAAACAGATTTTAAATGCCTGGAAATTGAGTCTGCCATTGCGGCCTTAAATCAGTCTCTCCACCTCAGTCGAACTGACATTTAGAGCTTTACTGGGAACTGGCAACGAGTGCATAGATCACTGCTTAAATAAGAGAAACTTTATGGGTTTTTGTCTATTTTCAGTACATTTATTTTTCCTACAGAAAAAATAATATGTTTTGTTTCAGCTTTAATTATATTATTGGCAAGGAAATGCATGCTAATAAAGATTTAAACACAAATAGAGCCGACAATTCTTAACGCATATCTGTGAAAGGCAACGGGTTTAACTATGAAATGTTGTGTTAGCTTTTGTTTATGCACTTTACAGCTGTAGCTTTACATATAAATTAACCATAGTGGAAGTTAAAATAACAAACATTTGTTGATTTATGTCTTGGCTTACAACTAAGCGGTGACAACAAAGCTTAGCTTATTTATTGAACAATTTATGGGTATCACTAATAGGTAATAGCAAGTAAATATTTACATTTACTAAGAAGTAAATTTTAAAATATATAAAAAAGCTTTTTTTGACTTACATTAATAAGTAAGCATAACTAATTTGTTTTTGCAAAAATTATGCTTTACAACTGAACTTCTCTTCACCTTCATTAAGAACTTAAGAGTTCTACGAAAACGTCAAGGCTATCTTTTATTTTGTTCATAATGAGTTGTCATTCGGCTTTATTTTTATAGTTATTATGTATTTCTTTTTCATAGGCTCATTTGGCAAAAAATACAATGTATATACTTCCATTGTTATTCTTTAACCTTCCCCAATTTTGTCTCGTAAGCGTTTCCCAGCGGTGTAAAAAGTTTTTAAATTATGGCACGCCCTAAAACTTGAGTAACCACACCGGAAACTCTTGCTCAGCCGATATGCTCGATGGCTTCTTTTTTCTGTAAGAAGAAGACCCGCCCTAGGGAGTTGCTTCCCTTTCTTAATTCGAAGCGCCGGCACCTCAATCTACATAGTTCACACTTCATTGAGCCTCGAAATTTATGAGAAAATGCATGCGTTGCCTGAGTGGAATTCTTTGAATGCTCTTTCCATTCATCACTTGGCATTAGCATTTCCCCATTCATCCATTCATGCCTCACGCACTTCTTCGGTGGCACTGCCCTAAATTATCATGCCCATAGTTCATAGTTCTATTCGGGGCACGCTTTTCATTGGCTCTTATCTGGTCAATGTTACAGAAAATCCAGAGGCACGTAGTATTAATTAGCTCAGCTCGAACAGCACATCCGAAGTCGTCCGGAAAACCCGCTAAATGAATAACTGGCGATTGTTTTGTAATTTATGTGCGAGCTCCATACACACTTAAAAATAAAGTTAAAAAACAACAACGTACGCCTCAAGGGAATGTTTATGCGACACTTTTTAGTATGCAAAATGCAAACTAAGTTGGCAAAAATAAAAGTAAAACACAAAAACATAAAACAACACAAACGAGAACAACAGAAATTGAGCTTGACAAAAATATATGCGACGAGGTGTAATTGCGGGTTTGCCTTTTGAAGTTCCACACTTTTTGGCAGCCCGGCAATTAAATTGAAATTAGCCTGCATTGTGAGGGAATTAAGTGATTCGTCGGGAGGTGTCTGTCTGTGACCATTGTCTTGCCCCCGAAACTAAAAATGGATCTTTATTGGGGTTCACCCTGGAAGGTATTATTAAGAGGGGTATTTTGGAAACTTTGGTAACTTTGAAAACGTTCATACATGCTATCTTTAAAGCTCTTAAGCCATATAAAAGCATCTTATTCTATAATATTTCATTGTAAAATAACCTAATCTTTTAAAATAACACATTTATTTAATTCCTCAGAACTTAAGCCACCAAAACGATGTTAATAATTTTCGACTGTATTTCTTTGATTTACTTGCCCAAAGGCAGTCACTAAACCGAACCATTAGCATACCGGCTTTTACTCGATTTTTTGCTCATCATCTGACATCCGAGCAATTAACACTTCAAACTTGAACTTGTCCGGCCAAGAGTGACGTCATCTCTGGTGGCAATTTGTGCAATAAACAATGGCAAGAACAACAATAAAAATCAGGCAGCAAATAAAACGAATTAAAAAAAAAAACAAAAACACGAAAATCAACGGAAGCAGCAGCCTCCTCAACACAAAAGCCCAGAAAATTCATTTAAATTTTAAATTCCAAACGAACTGAAAATGAAATATCAACGAAATGAATAAACTTCGATCGGGGCGTTTGGGAGTTCCATGAACCCATAACTTATTTATATGTACGAGTCTTTTTTCGGGGCATTATCTAGGGGCCAACAACGGCTTCCTGGCCAGAAACTTAGGCGACTTTTGGCTTCTTTTCGAAAGTCATCAATAACCGCGACGGCGGTGGCAATAAAGAAGCCCAAGTTGCAGCTTAAATGGCAAACGTTGCAAATGTGCAGTGCCGTGGCAGGGTTTTACCAGTGCAATTGGTTGTTGCAAGTCCGTGTGTCTAGTCTAGGTGACGCCTTTTGGGAAGGAACGGAAGAAGGAGAGAAGAACCCGGCAGCAACCTGTTAAGGGGGATTTTCGTTCGACGCTCGTTCCGAGCCATTTATTTTCATGGGAAGTGGCCGCGAATAAAGAAGAACAACGCCACCCATGCCAGCCCACTCCAACTAACCCATTCGAGCCCCGTCAAAAACCACCCCGGCGACCTTGAGCGGGAGTTTCAGTCCATCGTCACCTCTCATCGCACCGTCTCTTTTTAGCCCGAGTATTGTCCTCTCGTTCCACCAGCCTCACGCACTTTTTGCAGTTCAAACTGGACAACCAGTTCGCAAACCAGTTTCCTTGCACATTAAAAGCAGAAGAAGCAAAAAGTCATCGCGGGGGCCAAGCACAGAGAAAAATTGAACTTAAGAACTTGGTATTTATTCTTGAGTTTAAGTTAGAAGCTAACATACATTTATGTATCTCAAGAATCCTTCTAGGAAGGAAAGCTCTAAAAACTTATAAAAAAATTAGGCTCCAAAAATTGAGAAGCTAGAAGTATCAACAAGACAGTTCTAATCGCCTTAAAATGCAGGAAAACCTAGGCGAAATATATAGGTTTTTCTTCTGAAAACCATTTTAAATTAATAGCTTAACACAAAATAAGATACTCGCTTCATATATTGAGAAACTCAATATAAATAAAATAAAATGATTAAGCTGAGAATGTTTTGATCTAAAACACTTTTCAATAGAGTTTAGCATAAAATATGCTTGGAGGTTATCAAATTGTTCAGTATTATCAAGCGATCTTTTCTTAATTAACTACAAAATACCATAATTTAGTAGTTTAGTATTAATTCGTATATGGCTTTATTTTTTCGGTTAGCAATCAATTTAGGTTCCTTGTAGTCTGAGAGTTCATTCGTTTCAAGTCCCAAGTTTCCGTTATTAAATGTTTGTGTAGTTATATCTTTTTCATAGCTTCCTTGTTGCATTTAGTTGTAACAAATCCTGGCCAGAAGCCATAATAAACTCAGCCCCAACTTCAATCTAAACCCTATTAAATCACATTTTATGATGCCCCGCTTTCTTTGCGTGCACTTGGCAATCGAATCGAATCTGCGAAGCGGGCTCAAACTCAAACGGGGAGCGACGAAACTCACCTGAAATATCATATATCCCGAGTCGTACATCCAAAAGTCCTCGGGCGTGTGGCCGGGCTTGGTCAGCTGAATGGCCAGGCAACGCTGCAAGATCAGACGGCAGCGCTGTGGACCACCGGGTGACTTGGTGCCCATTTCGTGGCTGTTTCAGTCGTTTTAGCTGCTTTTTTCTTGCTGGTCTCCGCTGGCTCTGGGCTCCTCGATACCCCGATACCCCGATTCCCCGTTTCACCGATTCCACTCGGTCTCTTGGTTTTCCTAGATTCTTTTATCGTCTAAAAATAACGCCAAGTTGGGGGCTTAAGGATCTCTGTGTTCTTTTTTAATGGTCAAGCACTGAGCAGAATATAAAAAAAAAGGTAAATACGAGAGCGCGATAAGAACGAGACCCGTCGTACTCGCAGAGTGTGTTTTATTCTTGTTGTTTTGCCTTCGGACTTGGCCACATTTGGATTTTTGCACACATTTATTTCGGCTTTGGACGCTTTTTTCCTCTTTGCGGGCATTAACTTTTTCCAACGAACTTCGGCAGCCCTCTGGCAATTAGCAATAACTTTTTATCCCAGCAGCCGCGACGCCTGCGCGCAGGCACTCGAATACCCGAATCACTCACTACTCAGTACTTGGTACTCGATACTCGACGAGTACTCACTCTCCCTTGAGAGCGACCGCGAACCGAACCGACCGAGCCGAGTGACGAAAAAAGATTGCTATGGCGCTCGACGACCGAATGGAAAATGTGCGGAAAACGAGATTCTCGCGTTCGGGCCATTGCCGAACGCCGCCGAGCGCTGCCGAAGTGCAGTGGCTGGCGCTCCGTTCGCTCTCTCTCCCACGCCGCGCGCTCTCGGTGAGAGTCTCCACTCCGGCAGCTTCTTGGGGACCTGAAACAACAGAAACAACAGAAAATCGTTGTAGAAGCGGCTTTAAAACCTTGATTATTGAATCAATTAGGTCTACCAAAAGATACAAAAATAACCAAATGCTAAAATAAAAAAAAATCACAAACTGGAGTTTAGGCTGCCGAGAGGTCTTACAGATCGCAATAGCGTCGTCAGTTTGTCTGAGAGACAAACGGGCTCTGCTCCTAATAACATCATCACATCATCATCACCGGTCGTATCATTATCGTTAACCGTAAGCCGCATTTGGCAACTGTTTTTTATTTTTACAAATACAGTAAACTCTCGAGAGTCAGACTTCTTTAGAGTGAGAATAAGGCACACTTTATTATAGATTTTTATTTATTAAATGTAATTAAATTGACTTATAACTTGCTTTTAAAGTATTTAACTGGCATTTTTGTAGGGAACTGTATACTTTAATTTAACTTAATGAAATATATTAAAATTCTGCAATGTTTACGACAAGAAACACATTTTTAGCTACCTCTATCAAACAGATAGGTATTCTACTAAGAACAACATTAAAAAAACACTTTAGATACATAAATGTGTTGATAAATTCAATAAAACAAATAATATACATTTCTTAACCAGTTTTAACAACTAAATACTGTTTTGAACGAAATATAAATCAAATTTGAAATAAAGAAGGTTTAAAGCAGCAGCTTCTATTTGGGCTGAGTCATCTTTTTTTTTTTCAATTAATTAATTCAAATGTGTTGATTTACATAAGCTTAGCAATTTATTACAGCTAAAAACCGTTAAAACCACATACATTTGAGACACTACTGTCAACCTTAGGTTTATTTTTGTTTTTGCATCGACGACGAGTTACTTTTTTGGGGGCCTTTTGTGCTTTTCAATCTTCAGGCCGGCGCTTGGAAGAAGTCATTTCCTGCCCCAATTGCCGGATGTGCAAATGACTAAAAATGGGTTAATTAAAAACCATCTAGCTGTGCTTGGATTTGGGACCGAGCTAAGGCAATTTGCCACAAGTCGCTGCTGTAATGTAGAACCCTTGGCCATTTGTGTTCAGAAATGGAACCCGGGCGCAGTCTAGGAAATGTCTGAATAGTCGCACATCCATAATTGCGTATACGCCATGTGCGACGACTGTCAATCACAATTCTGATGCAAATGCGAATCCGTTCGCTTTCCGCACTGTCCAAATACATTAAGTGGAAATGCATGCCATGACAGTCCCTGCATTCGAAGCATTATCTGTAACTGTGCGTCAGTCGCTCGGAATTTGCATAAACAATTACGATTTAACGAAATTACGAGATAACTCGATTTTTATGGCCCTGAGAGATTTATTTTAATTTCCCGTCGACCAGTTCACCCGTGGCTCACTCCCTGTGCATTTGTGGCACATTCATCTTCCGAATTCGGTCAGAGCGCGCGCCACATCCATAACAAGAAAGTTTAGGGGGAAGACGACTGACAGGGCCAAAAGTGAGATTCGGATTCGGTTTGGGGCCAATTAAATGGCTCCAGCGGTGAGATCATCGCCCACATAAACGCGTCTCTAAGATTTTCAGTTACACGCAAAAAAAATTAAAGCAGGTGGTTGATAAAATTAAAATTCAAGACAATTTATTAAGGTTTGCTCAAGAAATTTAGTATAAATAGTTCTTAACTCTTAAACTTTATATACCTTTTGGCTAGAAAAAGTTATATTTGTAAATTGCATAGCTATAATTAACCATTTTAATTATTATTATTTCATATAACAAATTGTAAGTAGAAATCATCATTAAAATATTTTAGAAAGTATTGAACCTAATGTATTCTTTAGTATACATACATCTATCTTAACCTTTATCAATATTTCTTCTCTTTTTAGCTATTTATATACTATTAAATCATTAGTCTTTTGTTTCTGTGCAGATCAAGTGTCGCTCGGACGCAGACCCACAGATACTCACGCACACAACGGTCTTCCCCCATCCCTTTGGGCATTTTCTTTTTATTATTTATTTATTGCGGCTTGTATTTGTCGACCCATTAAGCGTCGGCTTTTGTTAGAAAACACGTTTCTTCTGGCCACATTCCGAAAAATGAGAGAATTCGCCAGCAGCAGCAGCAGCGGCTCACAAGCTCCATTCGCCGCCTTTTGTTTGTCTTACAAATCACAAACATTATGAATTGGTGAAACGCCTGGCCTAAGCTCAAAAGGTGCTAACAAAAATTAGCATAAATTATTATTAACAATTATGGCCAGCAGCCGCAGCAGCTTGAGTTCCAAAGAAACTAAAAGATTTGCCATGTTCTTTTGACACTCGGCCCCAGGCTCTCTTATTTTAAGCAGCTGCAAAAATATGTCAGTTTCGGATTTTTTTCTATACCTCTCGAGGGGGGGTCTCGGAATAGTTGGCGAACAGAAAATGTACCTGTACCTGTCACTTGGAACTGGAATGTTTTTGGCATGAAAGAATTGACAAGGGTATCCAGAGTCACCTTTCTTTTCTGGTTTGTTCCTTTTTTTTCTTGGCTTCATAACACTTGTCTAGCCGCAGGCCTTACTTATACTTGAAGGCTTAGCGGCTGTGATTCAGTAATTAAATTTGCACATGACCACGTTGAAGTAAGGCTCTTGGAGAGTCTTTTTTGGTCGAGAGCGTTCAAAACAATTGAAGCCGAAGTCAAGTGGAACAAGTCCTTGACAGCTCACCTTGAACTTCAATTGAGGATCGTCATTAGGCTTTCAGAATTGCGCAAAAACAAATCTATTACGTTTTATGCAATGACCATCATCGGTCGTGATAAACTTGAACTTTGATTTCCGGATGAACGAAAGTTTTATTAACGGATTCTGACGCAATCGAATGGAGGTTTTAGCATGCCGAATTAGCGCCTTTCAAGTCCGTTGACATTGGACAATCATAAACTTATAAACTTCTTTTGTTGCCAAGGCCAAGACTATAGTACATAAGATATTTAAGTTAAAAAACTAAAAGAAACTCGATTTAACTATATATTTATATATTAAATTCCTTATTGAGAGATTTTAAACTATGTAATGAAAGCCAACTACTCGTACGTAATCATTTCCTACTTTTTACACTCATCATAACAATTTTTTAGTGCCATAAATCGATTGGAATCCTTTTCTTCATTATAATGAGGAGTTATGCCGCCGCTCGCCCACACTTCCACTTACTCCTATAGTATATAGTATGCAATACACCCCCGCCGACAATATTTGACAGCTTACTTTCAATTGCGACATCTAGTTAGCGCAAATTTAAGAGCGAAATAAAACAACACGATCGCATCGAGCGGATCGAACGGCTCTGGATCGCTGGATGGATGGATGGATGAATAGCTTAATGAAGCAAGAGCCTGTTCCGCGGTTCGTGGTCCAAGATTCCATGGTCTGTGGTCCATGGTCCGTGGTCACTCAACGCGATGCCAGGCTCTTGGCACCGATCCGATCCACCCGCAAAGCATCACCCAAAAACCCCTCCGCCCGCCGCTTCATATTTCAGTTTTACGGTTCAACGACAACGACTCCGCACAGCTGGAGGTTTCTCGAGGAGATCACGGGGAGCTAGAGAAGCTTTCAAAGTTGGCGAAGCTGGATGAGGAGCTGAAGCTGGAGCTGGAGCTGGAGCTGTCGGAGGTGGAGGTGGACAGCAGCTCCAATTGCCGCAATGTGGCAAAGCAATCGATTTAAGCGCCGCATAAATTGAAGCCGAGCTGCAACTTCGAGGAAAACCGAAAAGGTTCCTCCATGTTCAACATGATGAATTGTTTTCTTTGTCGACTTGTCGACTGTTGCGCCGCTTGTGGCAACTGAAAACTGCCAACTAAAAAAGCCACAGAAAGAAAATTGATGTAACCAGAAATAATACTTTTTAAGAGAATTACTTTAATAATTCATACTTTTATGCTTTTCTATTATGAATGTGATCTATTATTGTTTGTAATATAGGTCTATTTTTATGTATCTATTTCTTAAATATATTACTAGTATTTTTCTCGGTGTAGCAACTGGGAGATCGCTGAATGATGGAGTATAGTGAGCCTGGAGTAGGAGTAGGATCCAAAGAGCGGCTCAACAAAATTGCAAATTGTATCAAAAATTTAAATTTTCGCTTTCATTATGCGGCGGCACAGCTCGCCTCTGGAGCTCTCTGCTGCTAATAGACCAACTGCCAGCCATTGTGTTTCATTTTCCATCTCTTTTCCCTAGTTTGTATCTTTTCGTTTTCAACGAGGCTTCGGCTTTTCCCTATTCAATTTTTGACAGGCGCGTTTTTACCCAAGTAATGAGCTGTATTTGTGAAAAGGAGAAACGGAGGAAGAAATTCGAAAACGGATAACTTAAAGCGTTCAAATAATTTATAGTATTTCGAACGCTTAATAAGGTTTTGCTTCCTTCAATCAGATGCAATTTACTTGACGATTCTAATGGGGACCACTCCTCGTATACGTGATGTGAATATAGTAACTGCATGACTTAAGGGAAATAAATAATTAGAAAAATGCACACGAAGGTCTAATGAAGAGAACAAGAACAGTGGTCTTAAGAAAGCAAAAAGTTATGTTATATAGTAAATTATAGAGCTCTTCAATAGAATTTGGTGTGTCCTCTGAACTGGTTAGGCATTATTATAAATTAAATGGAATAAGCGATTGCTCTCTCAAAGTCATTAAAATAATTTATAGTTTTCCTCTGGCTTAATAAGACTTTTTCTCCGCTCATAAAGCACATTAATTTGCGACTTCTCACTGGGCCCACCCGTCGTATACGTGATGTGAATTATATTCACTGCAAAAACCAATGAATAATTATAAATCTGCTGCAGAAAAAGTAAAATGAGGAACCCAACATAGAGTTGGGATTGTGGGGAAATGCCAAGGAGAGCGTCACGGCGGGAAATCCACGAAACACAAAAGCAAATTTGAGAAATGCCAAAGATGCCCGACGAAGCCAAGAAATGACATGCCCATGTGCTGCACCTCCTCCCCCTCCTCCTCTCCGGCTGGCATCTCATGGACGTGGAACGGGGTCCAGACCACGTCGGAAGATGCAGATTGCAGGCTGAGATGGAACCGGGAGGGGAGGAGCCAGAGCCGGAGAAATGTCTGCCAGTCGGAGACAATGCGGCAGACAATGCAATAACACCAGTAATTTTGAGTTTGATGGTATTAGGCACTCAAATACTCTAAGAACTATTAGATAGAAATATTAAAAATTAAAAACTAATCTATGCAGAATGTCTTGTATAAAATTAACTGTTCAAATTGTGTTAAAAAAACATTTATTATTGCAAATAAAAGAGCTGTAAATTAGCTCAAAGGCTTTCAATTAATTTATTTTGGTTAGTTGCCACATTTGATGTTTCTCTTTTTAGTGTCAACATAAAATTGAGGTGATGAATGACTTTTTATTAGCATTAAAAAACTTAATCAGTTGTTAAATCTTAAACTAAGTCAGTTAAACCCCAATAAATTGAGATGATTTGGTGTTAAGCATCATATATAAAACCTTACAGATAATATAACTTTTAACTTCCAGATATTTATAATTATATTAAGAACATGTTCAAAACCCTGCCAATCTGATGACCCCACTAATATACCCATTGGGAATACCCCATGGAATTGTCAACAGAAGCCGCTAACAATAACCGTTGATAACACCAGAAGCGGAGTCAGCTGAAGCGACAGCAGCCACAACAAGCAGCAACACACAGCAGATATTCGTTACGCAAGCATCCAGTGCAGTGCATCTTCAATTTCAGCATTCTTTCGCCAGTCTGCATAGCACTCCACTCCACTCCATATCCACATCCACCTCATCCACAGCAGAAGAAACCCCCTCAATCCCTGGAGCATTCACATTGATTGCTCCGACTGAAATTCCGCGTGAAAGCAAACACAGAGCCACCAAGAGGCACAACGCAGACGGCGTGCAACAAAAACCAACAAATAAAACAGAAAGGAAAAGCGCAGAAAAGTAATAAAATCAACTGAAATTGCTTAACACCCGGCGTAAAGTGATAATGGTTGGATTAATTTATTCGCTTGCAGCTGGGAATGCCAGAAAGCGATTTAAGCATTTACGAAACGGGGTTATCAAAAGTTTGTTTCATTAAAAGGTAGATGTTAATGGCATTACTGTTTTATAATTAAGGAAGAATCAGTTACTTAGTTTTGAATAATATAGATTATTTCAGATTATTATGGATATTTAATCTTGATACTAATAGAAATTTCAGTTTACTTTTAATAAAAATAATTATATAATTCTTTTAAAATTTTCTTATTAGAACCTGCCATCGGTGTTAATTTCATTACTATATTATAATTAAGAAAGAATCAGTTATTTAATAATTATTATTATTTAATGAATTATGAATATTTATTCTTGCAACTAATACAAATTTCAGTTTATATATATATTTATTTCTTTGAAATTTCCCCTAATTAAACACAGCTCATTGACTGATATTTGATACTCGCATTTTCTGTGTGTTAATGCAATTTGATCGGAGTTTTGGCCTCGCTTGGCTTCCCATTAATCCTGGCCCACAACGCCGTCTTCCTCGTGTTGTTATTATTATTTTTGCCGGTGGTTGTGCGCAAGTTTTGTCTTTTTCCTTGTCTCGTTTGTCAGACATTTGACAGTTGTTTGTTATTTTTGCACGTTGACTTTTCTCCGCCGATGATGTCTGTCTCTGTCTGTGTGTGTCATGTGTCTGTGGCATATTTTCCATTTTCCCCATTTTCTTGCCCCCACAGAGGTTGCCTAACAGACGCCCACCGAACACAGAAAAGAAAACCCGAGATCACTGGTAATTTGATCTAATAAAGATCGTTATTATATATTATTATATATACTTTTTTTAAAGAGAAAACTTAACCTTTTTAAGAAGTTGAAATTGATTAGTATTTACAGAACTTTTCAGAGCAAGAAAAATATTTTTATAATTTTAGTTTGATTTATTTATTAACAGAGACTGTCATCATAGGAAACCTTATTAATTGGTGTATATAAATATTTTTTACTGTGCACCAACGTTCCTCTCCCTCTGTTGCCACATTTTGGATTTCAATTTTTTATGGCAAGTCAAATTTTCGGCCTCCTGCATTTATTGCCATTTTCGTAGTGAGCGCCTGCGTGTGTGTTTGTGTCGAGGAAGTTGGAATTTGCATAGAAAAATGGAAATTAACAAGACCATTTGACTGGCTGTCCATCTGAGCCCGGCTCTGGCTCTGGCTCTAACTCCTTCTCTGTCCCTGGTACCGGGTAACTTCCCGTCCTGCTCCAGTGTCCTGTTCGTACATTTGTCCGTGTCTATATTTAGCTTTATGTAAACATGTTTGACCAACTGAACTGACTGAATGACTGACTGCCTCAGTTGGGAGGTAACTCCCCCGTGGAGGCCCCAGCCCCCAGCCCCGAGCCCCATCTCATTTTGCCTCTGATGTAATCTCGGTAATGCATGCGACAAACTTTCATCTCGAATTGCAAAATCCACGCAATGCAAAAACACAATGCGAAACAAAAGATCAGCAAAGATTGGCTTACACTGTTTGAATACCAATTAATAAATAATAATTAATTCGCAAGAGGTATTCCCCGAAGGCTTTACATAAACCTCATTTTTTGTGTTGTTTATTTCATAATTTAATATGTAGGTATTATTTGGGCTTTGCTTGGGATCTCAATCTCTGGCTTACACAGCAGCTGAGGTGAAATTTCTGGCAGTTAAGACGTGTCGTTTTTTGCCGATGTTTCCCACGTGACCTCGAAGACAAACCTCACGTACAAGGATTTCTTTTTCGACTTCTGCGCGGGGGACTCTAACCTACACCACTTATATAAGTAAGTATTTAAGTATCTTGTATCGTGGAAAGTGAAAATTGATGCATGCATCGTCATCGCCATCGAAATCGGTTTCCTTATGGATTCCAATATTTTTATAATCCAGTCACGGAAATTCGTTTAATCGAAACGGCGGCGATAGTCAAAATTTGCGAGATAGCAATGCAGTCGGAGATCTCTCTTTAAACAGAAATCAAATTGAAGTCCTCCTTATTTGCTCAACACAAACGGAAGCTGCAGTGCCGAATGATGTCATAATCAAATAACTGAAAAAGGGCAAAAGTTCAAAGGAAGCACTGTGCAAATGAATCCCAGCTAGTGACGAAAATTGTGCACATGCAAGGTATTCAGATTTCCTTCTTAGTTGGGAAAAAGGTACAGAGAACATTTTTTAAAGTCCCATAACGGAATATTTTTTTAAAGAAATATTTTTAAATAAGTACCGAAAACTGTTTGAGCTATATATAATATAATATATAATATAAATTATATAGGTCCCATTTATAGAAAGCTTTTATTTTTTAAGCAATCTGTTGAGTTCCCGAAAATAAAATTAATTATTTGGAGTATTTTCGTTACTAGAGCAAAACGTCATTTATTCTCTTTTTTTAGCTAGTCAAAAACTAAAAGCAAATGCGCCAAATTGATACACAAAACCAAAAGAGAGCCATAGAAACTAGCTCCTAGTTGGATGAAAAACAGCTAGAGGGTGCCGTGGCAGAGGAAGGAGTTACTAACGGAGCACGACGATTTTAAACAGGCTTGGCGCAGGCGAGGATTCGACGGGGCAACACAGGAGGCAGCAGTCAAAATGGACAGCAAATACAGTAATTAGATCACAAAACAGACAGTCAAAAAAAGAGGAAAGGGGCAACGGGATAGTGGCAAAAAGAGAAGTTGGAACGTGACCGAAGAGAAGGAAGCGAGGAGCAGCAAATAAAATAAAGTGAGAAGTCGACTAGCGCAACACATTGCAGGTCAAGACTTTAGGTTGCAATTAATTTGGAGTTTCTGGAGTTGACTGTATGCTTTTCATATAATTTTTTTTTTTATAATTTTCATTGGGTATCGAACACAATTTTAACGATTATAGCTAGACCAATAATATTAATATTTTTAATTACTTTCATATTGATTACAGAAATGGTTCAAGTATTTTAAATATAAATATTTTGTAGTGTTATATTTGGGATAGGGTTCTATATTTATAATTATTAATTGATTGGTAAATAAGTTTTGCGAAAAGTACATACATGAAAAGAGGAAAAGGAAAGGTTACAATGATGACAAACTTCATTTCTCTTTATTGTTTCTCTGTTTAATATATCCTTAAAAATTGGGTTTCTCTTTTATTTTCAATTACCTCAAGCTCTTATATAAGAAGTACCAAAATTAATTCGAGTTTATTGATACAATCCATTTGTAATAACCTAATTAATTTATATTAGCTCTGCCATTTGAATTTAGAGCCTTATTTAATTGAAAACAACAACGAAGATAATTAGTTTCCGTAAAGGATATTGCCTTGTAAGGCTAATCCCAATTGGCAGCGTAACGAAGTCGGCCCCACTCGCAAAATCTCACTTCCTGCCAAGAAAAACATATAAGAAGCATAAAAACAAAGCCGAGTTGCATGTGAGGCAGCTTCCTAATCGACAACAATAAAAACAAAATCAAAACACAATGGACAGATTCGTGTGTGCGAAAAAAACTAAACTCAATTACTCAACAAACATAGTAACCTAGTTCATAAAAAGCAACTGCAACAAATGCTGTTAACAGCGGTGGCCAACAAGAAAAGCAACAAATTCATTTTCGCCTTTGTTGTTATTTTTGTTTAAAGTTTTTCCTAGCTTTTATTGTTGCTGCTTTCCACGAGAAAAGTCCTTCAAGCGTGACAATCACATGGAACGAACGCCGCTGTTGCTGTTGCTGATTTATCGTTTTCATTTTGCAGAGCTTGTTGGATGTTGTAAAAGGAAATGTCAATTCTGCTGCTGCTGCTGCTGCCCGTTTGCCAAACAATACTGGCCAAATAACAAAAAAAAAAGAAACCCAAAATAGTGGTAGGTACGAGGCAGGAACTGCCGAAGGGGCCATCATCATGCACCCACTAATGTAAGGCACATAACAAATTTCGTTGTTGGCCGTTTGGCTACTTGAAAAACATACAGAATATCGTGTCTTGCCGCTTGGCAGCTGGCCGAAGGGCGCACTTCAAAAATATGATTTACATTTGGCAAGTAGGCTAAATATAAACAAACTCTAAGAGACTAGAAAATGCTTTAAAGTTTAATTTTTCAAGGAATTAATGCGGCTGGCTTTACAAAACAGGAAAGTGTATTTATTACTTTTTAGGGATCCCTACTGCTCTGCTTTTTATATTATTCTGTAATTTTAAATCAATATTTTTTTTTTAAGTGCAATCAGCAAGCTTCGAATCAGATTTGGAGATTCTTGGACGCCCTTCGTGGAGACTTTCTCCTTCCTCCGAAGAGTGGAAACGAGGCACAGTCTCCTTGCGTGATGTCCAGCAATGTGCCCAATCCTGTTTGGGAGCCCCTCTCCTCAGAGCTCCCTGAAGTGGTTGAGGTGGTTCTGTTTTCTTATTATTTTCTTTTTTTTTTTTTTGACCATGCCAGAATTTGTTAGTTTAAGAAGAACAACAGGAAAGCCAAGAATCACCGCGGAGAATGCGGAGAGGCGGAGAAGACACAAAGCAAAGCGCCGTTCCAGCCTGGGAATGGTAATGGGAATGGAAGAGGGAAGCCATGGTTGTGGTATACATGGACTTGGGAGCTTGGGACCTGAAGCTCTTCGGGGATCGTGAGTCAGCAGAGTTTTTGGCAAAGAAATCTGCTAAGAATATATAAGCCCCAATGATGATTTATTGTTTGGCTTATTAGAACGAGAGGGAGAACTGCTAGGACGGCGATAGGAGATCGCTTTCATGCCGGGGATTTATGCTGTTGACTTTTGAGAGTCGCAGCCGTGTCTTATATTGGAGCTCAGTGACTCACCTCCGGCTAGAAGTTTTCAGTACCCACGAAATATGTAAGTGGGTACATCTTGGCACATTAACTTGGCAGAGTTCGAAACTACCATTAGTCTATACCAACCAGTTTTTTGTTCAAAGGAAAACATGCGAAATTATGCAAATTATGAACAGCAATTGTTCGTTAATGGATCATGTTTACGCGCTGCATAACAAATTAGAAACTATTAAAAAGCATTAGTTAGCAGTTTATATAATCTAATCTAAGGGTAAACATAACCACCGCTACGCTTCAAACAATTAATTATCTTGCAAATTATAAGCAACGGCTTCTTAATGGATCATTTCAACGTATCTAAGTGATGTATGGGAAGTTATAAATGAATGTCTTTAGTCAATTATCTGCAATATAATTAGTCTTAGAGAATGGGTAATTTTATTGAATTAAAGGACATTCAATAAATTAAAATTTCCCCTTGGAACTATTAAAAATGTTTTTTGATTCTGTATAAATTGTAAGAGCGCGAATCGCTTGCCCCGGGCCAGAGCCTCTGTCTCACTCTTGGCCTTCCGCTGGCTTTCTTGGAAACGCGCTCTTGATCGGATTCCGATTCCGATTCCAATTCGGGCTCGCATTCAATAACAGATTTATGCATTGGCCATGGCAATCTAATACGAACCACAATAAAAGCTCGAATATGGCCATTTGGCAACACGTCAACAGCAGCAACAGTAACAACAACCAGAGCCAAGGCAATGAACGAAACGTGCCAACGTCTAAAGATCGCTGATAACTCCGAATCGAGGGAGTTATAGCCACATTTCGGGCGTTTAGGGGCAAGTTGGGGAAGTCGAGTGGAGGACCATTGGATCCGGACTATGCAAAGAAAGTTTTATTTTTGTTTTGCCGCAGGACACACAATTGCCACAGAGTTCGGACCTGACCGCAGCTTCCAAATCATTTATGTGGGAAAATAAGTATAAACGATAGCCGTGATCGAACAATTAGTACGTAAGTTGCATGTAATTAGTTCTGATTTAAAATTAGAAGTTTAAACTTATTTTGTTTTCTTACCGGCTTAGGTCACTTTTTTCTGAAACATTGGTCCTTCGAACCGGATCTCTTTCATTAGCTTCGGTGGTAAAAAAATTAAATAAAATATATTGTGACCGCATCCGATCCGCCCGGTATTATTATTTGTTTTTTTAATTCTCTATCTTATCAGGCTTATAAAGCAGTAACATGTGTACTGCTCGTTTTATTTATTTTCTTTTGCATTTCATTTAATGGTTTTTTGTTTCCATTTAGCTTATTCTGGCTTGCAATCGATGCCTAAGCGGCTGTAAATATTCATAACGCAGAAGCACCTGAAGCCTGTCTTAATAAAAATCCTCAAACTGGAATTTTCAATCCTTGGCGATATTTTCCCCCCAGAGAAACTTTTCAGAAAATCTGCATATAAGCTGCAGTAGCTACTGCCTACTGTGAATGAGCACCGATCGTGGGCAGCGGAAAATCAGCAGCCGTTGGAAAATTCAGGTGACCGAAGAGGGGAAAAGCGGCGAGGGACTTAGCCAGGCTGCCGCATTTGGTTGACGATTTTTATGGCTGGTTTTTTCTTGGCGTTTGTCTTAACGGTTATTTCTCCTTTTTTTTTTTGGTTGTTGACTGCCATTAGCAATTAATAGTCGGCACGAGAAATTTGCATTGCAAAAGGAAAGTGACAAAAAAATAAAAAAGAGACGACAAAGTTAAAATATGTATATATGGCCAGTAGCGATCAGCGATCACAGATCACAAATCACAGATATGCAAGGATGCTGGGTGTTCGTTTGGTTGGCTAATTGTTATGTATGTAGGGTATATTTCACGCCGCCGAAAAAAGTGATAGTGATGGTGATGGTGATGGGGAGAGTGAGAGTAAGAGTGACACCTGTTGCACCTCGGATGCGTGACCGAGGTGCGTGCGGTTGCTGGCCATCAGCCATCGGCCATCGGCCATCAGGCATCAATCCTCAGGCTCATCGGGTTCAATTTGATTCACCTGCCGCAGCCTCACTGCCACTGCCACTCGATCGATCTCTTGCGGGGCAGACGCATTAAGTTTCATGTGCTGTCATTATTTTAAATTATGCACACGAGCGAAACTCGAAAACTCAAACGAGACTCGGCATAAGTCAAAAACTTCATTTGCATACACATAAGCACACACTGTGTGTGTGTTTGTGGAAAATTGTTTAACACTTTTGGCTCTCTGTCTCTTTCTGGACTTAAATTTGATGGATTGTGTGGCCACAGGTTGATGATTTCATTAGTTCCAGGGGAGCGAGAGCAGCTGCTCGGTGCTATAACGAGGCGAAATTAAAAACGGTATTTATAGGTATCTTGAGTATCTCGAGGATACATTCGAATAGCCCGTCCCGAAAGGTGGGAGTGGATTACAAATTATTATATAAGGCAAGAGTTGTGGGTAAAAGAGCCCCTCAAAGAAAATACTTTCACAACAATCAAAAAGTATAAAGAAAACAAGAATGAAAGTGTCACTTAAGAAATCCAAGTTCAAAAACTATTTAATGTTATTTAAAGTCTTGTAGTTCTTAAAAGGTAATAATATTTAAGGGGATATATACTACAGTTATACTTACAGTCGAAGCCTTTATATAAATTCATAAACAGATAATGTCAGTGCTAACTGGGGTTGTCCATTTGTTTTCTGAAATAATAAGATATAAAGAGTATGTTTAGTATAAGAGGTTTGTAATTATTTTCTAGCAAGTATATGTCACACACCTTAAAATAAATTAAAGACCACGAAACGAATTATTGCAGTAATTGATTGGCACCTTCTCTTCCCCTTGATAAATATTTACCCCGAAATGAATCTATGCGGTTAGCCGAGCTATATATCCATCGTAAAACCCATGTAAATCAGATCAAATGGATGCGCCACCTCGCCGGCAAGACAAGCACACATTTCTCATTCAACAGAAATACGCGCCCACAAAACTCCCACTTCGTTAGAAACTATTTCCACCCGCTGATGACACATTACTGTCACTCAGCGTTATGAGCTAAATTTATTGATGCAGCCCGGCGGTTTCCCGGCTTTTCCCCCAGGCAGCCCAGCACCCCCCTTTAATTTTCTTCTTAGCCCGAAAGAATGTTTAATGTTTTCTTCGTGTCAGCGCATGCCAAAAAGTATTTTTTCAAGAGGCCTCCTCCTTGCATGGGGAAATGTCACGGGGATCTTTGGCTCTGCGGCGACTTTCCACCATGTGGAAGGGGGGAAAATTTCATAGGTGCAGTGCGGGGAACGAAAAACAAGACCGGAGAAAAAGACTCATTTCGTAATGATGTTGCCGGGAAAATGAAGGAAAAACACACATGACCAAAGAAGCTGAAATAAAAACAAACGATAAAGAAATATATATTTATTTTAAGGCGACTGTTGTATACCCTTGGGGAAAGGGGATAGTGAAATATATATAAATGGGATGTATTGGGTGCTTCATAGCACATAATGAATGTAGGAAAAAAGCTATTTTTCTTATTTATCTAGTGATATCAATATTCTGTTAAACTAAGATTGAAACTCGAATTTTTATAATTATTTTAATCAGGAAAATATAATATATTTAATATATTCCATAAAGAACCAAAAGGCAGGTCATAACTATGATACCCTCCGGTAAGAGTGTATAGAAAAAAAACGAAATCGCTGACATCTTTGCTAACTAAAAACACACACTAAAATAGCGAAACGCAGGGCGACAGACAGGGAAAAGCCCCACTAATTTATAGGAGAATTCCTTTGGAATTTATGTGCGGAATCATGACATAAATTAACCAGCCAAGTGTGGAGCGCCTTGCGTGCTAAAGTGGTTCGGTGGTTCGGTGGGTTAGTGGTGCAAATTGGGCTGATGCAACCGCCCGCGCAGGCATTTAGTTGAATTATCATAATTATTTGTAATTATTCAACATTTTGTTAAGCGAATGTAACTAATCGTTTTTTATTTTCGTATCTTCTCCAGCTTTCTTCGCTCTTCTTACTTTCTTCCAGTCACTGGCCTTCTTCTTTTCGCCTCTTCTCTGCTGTAATCATTTAGTTCGAAATCAACTTTTGTTTTTAATTTTATGTAATTGCCGCTTAATCACAGAGCAATTAAAATGCAACGCAAGTTTCGGGGGCGTCCAAAGTTTCTGAAGCGTTTCGAGATTTGTCTCGGGATTGGTTTCGTATTTCTGTTTTTATTTCTGTTGGCTTTTCGGCCTTTTGGTTTTTCATTTCCATGGCGTGCCATGGATAATGGGGTCAAGAGCTTCGCCAAGGAGCAACTGGCAGGTTGGGTCTGTTGCTGCTGCTGCTGCTGCTGCAACGGTTTTTCCAGCTCCATCGATGAGGCTGCATTGCGTAATCATTCATAATTCGCTGTCCACTTGGCTGTCCACTTCAGTTGCACATTTTGCCTTCCCGCTCACACGCTCTCCGCCGATCAAGTGCATTATAATTATGCGATGAATACTCTATATAAAAGGGCAAGGTACCACGGGTCTCATAGTTACTGGTTTAATATTCTGGGAACTTTTTTGTTAAAAATAAAGTTTAATGAGTAAAATAAAATGGTTTCACAAAGTCTAATTTGAATACCTTGAGTAAATATTTAAATTCTTTTTTTTACACTACAAGTTTCTAGTATTTCTTAAAAAAATGCATTCAAGTATAAAACCAACTTATTATTATATTGTAATTTGTAGTATCCTATAATTAGCCAAGAAATCAATTGCTTCTAGAAACCATTTCCTGCCAATAAACCAATAAACAATTAAGTGCTATAAAGGTAATCAAGATAATGGACATTATTCCTCCAAGAGAAGCGGTTTCAGAGCATCTCAGCGGTCGGAGTGGCATTTTCCTGACTTACGACCGCCTTCCTGGCGTTTCTGGGCCACCGAGGTTCGTGTTTGTTTTCCACAGCTCTGAACTGGCGGCGACTGCGGCGACCATTTAAATTGTCTTCAAAAGCGCACATTACATAATTAAGACAGCAGCACACCACCATCGGCATCGGCCGGCATAAGCAGATACAAATACAGAAAGAGTCCGGCGTTTTTAACCGACGCTGTCTGTCCGGCAGTTGAGTTGCCTGACTGACTGACAGGCCATCAACTTCAACAAAATGCTCAACACCTCGCCAAGAGCCGCTGGTGGAAATGCAAGAAAAAAGGCCGAACGAAAAGCCAAGACTTTCCCACTTGGAGCAACTCTATTTTTCGATGCATCATCGCATAATCAAAGAGTCATAAAAACCAATAATCATTATTAAGCAAAACAAGCCAATTAATGCAACAGCGGCAGCAGCCTGCGCCGGCAGCAGCAGAAGCAGTAATTAAATGAAAATAAAACGCCAAAAGATTTGGCCAACACTGCCACTTGGCCAGAAGCGAGACAAGTCTATTATGGGGTTTTCTGAACACCGAGTTTTATATTATAATTATAACAGCTCTCTGGCAAGCCGACTGGCTCCCAGTTCAAATATTTTTGCTAATTTTGCCATTTGCGTGTCATAATAAAACGATAAACTGTAGCGGAAGGCCGCAAAGGAAGTTGCAAGTCTGAGTTTTAAGTGAGTAGAAGCTTTAATTACTCTTACAGAGATGTTTCTGGGGCAGATATATAACCACAGGGGTTTTATGTATTTATTGGGAACATGTTTCTTTATATACACACACTGATCTATTTTTGAAGAGCTGCAATTATTTACTTTTTTTATTTTCGTTAAAAAGCCAGGCTTATTAAAAGATATATTTATGCCATAAGACAATATACTACATTTTAATGCTTAAAGTATAAACCTATTTATATACTTTTTAAGAAGTTCTGATCACTGTAAAATTATTTTATTTGAACTTATTGATGAATGTATCTTGCCAATTGTAATATATTCACAATATGGACTTCGAAATAAATTTGTATTTAAATGAAATAAACTCCTTGGTTAATATTAATTTACCTCTACGAAGGGTATCGTGAATCGATGAAATGAAAAACCGGAAAGAATGCCGACTGTCCCGCGTGTCCATTCCAATTAGTGTGGAAAATAAAGTGGAAAATTGTCAAATTGATTGGGCATTGGGCGCGGTGGGACCGAGAATGGGTGAGAAATATTAAACGGAGTGCGTCCTGTTGCCGCAATTTACAAATCAAGTTTGCTCGCATTGAAAATTAGTGAAAGTTGCGCCCAAGTTGTGGCTGCTGGTTGGGTTGTTTTTGGGATTTTCTTTGCCTATTTTCTTTTCTTTACCATTTCTTTCTTTTCTGTTTTTTTTTTTTTCTTTTTTGGCGTTGGCCAGTTGGAACTCGGAACGGTAGCCCAAACCTAGGGCAATATCGTGTCGGCGATCGCCGCCAATCGGATAGGCGGGTTGATCGATGAGGAAGAAATGCGGGGAAAAATAAGGGAAAACTCCAGCAGCGAGCGCAGGTCCAATAGGGCAGCTGGAGGTCAGAGCTAATTGATTGGGAAAACCATTTCTCGGACTCGACGTCTTTGGCCGCCATTAACAAGCATCGAAAACATATGAACCGGCCCGTGGCTAATCTGGTTAATTCCATTAAGTGGCCGGGCGAAGATCCAGAGATTTGACCATAATCGGGTAATTGGTCAGATTGTTTCACAATTAACTTGGGCTGTAAATACTGCAGGGAAATCTTCATGGCAGGTGAAATTTATGTTTTAGCGCCGATCAAAGCTTAAGGCAGTTTCAGTTTAGCTTTTAGTAAATAAAGTTTTTACATGAGCACCGGGTATGACTTGGGGGATTTTGTGAGGGTTTATTATTCCAAGACTAATAAGTTGTTTAGAAAAATACAAAAATTAAACCTAGTTATCTGTCGTAGTATTGATCAGGTCTAAAATTAAATTATATATTTAATTCATTTACCATTTTGTGCCTAAGTTCAACCCCCAACTTGACCCATCTGATCTTGCAGGCATTGCATGACTTGAATTTCCCATGACTAATTCAAAATATTTCCAATCTCCAGCCAAAAACTCTTTCACCTTTTGAAAAATTCAGTAATTCCATTCGACGTGCATTTTTAGTTGAAACATTTCGCAGTGCGTCTCGTCCAAAGATTTTGGCTGTGGCATTCCATCCGAAGCTCAACTCAAGACTTGGTACCATTTGTCAAGTTTGCCTTTTCGAGTGCTGAATTTTTCATGTGCATTTAATTAGTTGAATTATGGCTGCGAAATGTGGCGACTGGCCACTGCCACAGTCGGAGCAGCAGCGGCTTTAAACATTACAATCTAATAAAAAGTCGGAGAAAATAAAACTTAAAAATACAACTTAATGAAAATGAAGTAAACACTCTGTGCGCGGCCATATTGTGCGACAACTTTCGCGAAATAATTTTTATTGACTCCCGTCCAGTTGGACAATGGACCCGCTTGGGATGTCAGTCGGAAAAATCGCACGAAATCACCTTTCGCCGTTTTCATCCTTATATTTGTTGCTTTTCGCGGGCGGCTAATTACAGGGGGAGTGAGACGACGGAGGCCGAAAGCTAATCTTTCGATTGTTTTTCAAAATATTTTTGTTATGAAAAGCAAATTGCTTTTCGGACACAAACAATTTAAAATAAACACTCGTCTGTCTGCAAATAATTACAATAATTAATCCCATAAATCAATAAACAGAGAGACCATTGAGGCTTATAGTAATGCGATTACCTAATCAGTTGTATATTAATTTTACCACAATGCAAACACGTAAGGTAACCTAATCGGCAAACACCTTTCACATAATGTCAATCGAATTTATTTTGGGACTGCAATTAAAATAAAAGATATACAAATAAAAGAGAAAGATTCAGTAAAATAGGATCCTGATCAATCATCGTAGGCAAAAGCGGAAACACCTACGTGAATTCATTATAATAATTTTGAAAAGGTAATTGCACGAGAGTCTGATTACCTCTAATTGTCTAATACACCCTAATTGGGTCTTCTCGCCGAGTTCTCAAGCCTTTCTCCGCGCTCCTCAAGTGCGTTAGGTGGCTAAGAGAACCTGGGGGCGTGGGCCACCGGCTTCGGGCTGAAAACTTAATTGAAACTCGGCCCAGTTCCCCAGTTCGGCACTCCGCGCTCCGGCCGGCCGCCAACCGGCGGCGCATTAAGCCAACGAAAATAAACAAAACCGAAAGACAACAAAATAAAACCGCAGATAAAAAGATCTTGAGATTTTCCACAATTATTTTGTATTTTTCGTTGGCAGCAGAGGCAGCGGCGGCAACAACAACTTGACCCAGTTACATTTGTTGATGTTTTATTTGTTTTTATTTTTTTTTAGCATTCGTGTGTCTTTTTATTTTGTTCTTCAGCACTGTGATTAGTGACAAGAATCGCTGGTAATGAGAGTAGTGGTGGAGGAGACCCCCGGAGAAGAGATGTGGAAAACACTAACAAATCATTTGTGGGTCGCTTTTGTTTCATTTCATTTTCCGAAACTGCTGGACCATAATTAAAAGATTGCCCGCGTAATTAGCCGGCTCAGCTAAGCCTAGCCGAGATTTATGTGCCGAGTGTAAAGTTCAAACATTCGAAGCCCAGTTTACTGTGGTAAGGTACACCATTGCTCGTGGTAAAGTAAAGGGCGTAATTAATTTTGAAGGACAAGTCTCTGAATCATTAAAAACGAATTTACTGAGGTCACTGTTTCAGACAAGAGTTCAACGGAGCTTGACTACTGGTTGCAAAGAGAAAAACTCTCCAACAACATGAACTGCAGTAATGAGAATTTTTTATTAAAGCACTTAATTTATTGAAGCATTTTGGATACCTACTAACTTAGTATATATGTTGGCCCAAATATGAGCAAATTTCTCATTACAAACCTATTGCAATATGCAATTCTGTAATTTTGTTTATTCGTCCTGTTCTACGCTCTCGTCCTTATTCTCTTCCGGTTCCGATCCTTCGGGTTCATCCGGAGGCCCCACACACTGGCTTTGCCTACGCGGCCAAATTCTTCCTGGGAATCGCTCCATCTGAATCTTTCGATTGTGAACGGTCAGGAGATGATGGTAGATCTCACGATGACGCAGCACGCGTTGCTCTATGAGTACGATTCTATCCTCGCAGGAGAGAATTTCAGCTTGCTTTTCTGCAATCTGCTCACGGATAATGTTTGCCTGGATCTTTCTTTGATCCTCTGGCAGGTCTCTGCTGAGGCGTGTTAGCCGTCTCTCCAGATCTTCGATACCTATCTCGAGGTCCTGTAATAAAAAGGTAGCATTTTCATGATCCTGTTCAGAGGCGCCATAGGCCTTTGTAGCCTCTTCTAGGGTGGGCCAGGTGGTTTCCTCCTGCCACTTGGCTGACATCCCATCCCATGCCAGTAGAACCTCTTCGGATATGGTCTCCATAGGTGACTCCATTTTGATGATATGAGAGCCCGAACATTGAATAAGAAAATGATAAGTGTAGAAACACATGGCTTGCTTTTTGAATATCCTTGCAGAGTAGTGATCCTACATATATCTTAGCCATATAAACGCAATTCCAACTTGTCAATAAATAATCCTTGCAACCACTGACCTACAGTCTTCAACAGTCTGCAATTAGTGGATGATGAAAGTAATATTTCCCCTCTAGATTCTCAGCGGGAGTGATGAGGCAAGTGCACTTCCGACTGACGATTATCTGACCAAGAGTTTTTTGGAACTCCCAGCACCGAACGGAGCACGTGCCGAAGATTGGAGAATTGGAAATCTCTCGATGACGCAGAAGAAACCCAGGTCCCAGCAGCAACGGCGAAAGTGAAATGTAGATACATCGGCAACAGTCTAATCAGTCTCAGTGCAACGGCAACGGTGAAGCCAAGTAACAAAGTAACAAGTACATATCATGCTCGGGCCCCGAAAATTTAAACTCTCTTTCTGTGTCATTGACAAACGCGTCTTTTTCGTCGTCTTTCTTCAGCTTCTTCTGGCTCTGTTCGACTGTTTTGACTGACAAATGAAAATCTCAATTGGCTATCGCCAGACAATCAAAAGACGCGGAGACAAACAGCCATGAGAAGTCGTCTGTCGACGGTTGCAAACTTTACACACATTACGGCCGAAACGAAACGAAATGAAATGAAATGAAATGACAACCACTGCAGCACAACATACGAAAATGTACTTTCACTCATCGGCTTTTTTCTTTCTGTTTTGTTTTGTTTTGTTTTGGTTTTTTGTCTTTTTCAATTTTGAAAACGTCATCGTGTCGCAGATAAAATAACAAACTCCGGCCTCCCCCCAAAGGAAAAACAGACAAATGCAAAGATCCCCGGCTGATTGATGTCAGCCAAATCTCATCTGCTGCGTTTTCCCAGGCTCCTCGAGAAATGGTCAGAGGTTGTCACTTCAAAGCAGAATGTATGCAGTCAGTCGCACCTCCGCTCCTTTTGCTTGCAGATCTGCCCAATTAAATGCAAATTTTCTTGCTTTGGAAATCGATGCCAAACACACAAATGCACAGGAAATAATCCTTATGGATTTTATAATTTTTGTGGAGGTTATTTGCAAATATAGGTAATATCCAATTCAATATAAATATTATTTTACTACATTGCTTTAGGGATTTTCTATTTTCTGCTAAATAGCAAACTGTTTTGAAGAATCTTTCTCCACAAACTTAAATTCCTGTGATACTTTTATTGTTCCGATGTTGTAATCTTAAATAGAATCTTAAATTTGATATTTTCTATTTAATTAAAATTTACGTTTATATGTAAAATATTTTACAATTTAAATTAAATAAACTTAATTTACAAATATAATGGTAAATTTGATATTTTAAAATAATAGATAGTTTATATTATATATAATATACTTTACAATTTAATTCAATTATTATTTTCTGTGTCTTAAAACACACACTTGCAAACCGGAGAGAAAGATGCAAATGATCTTTTCTCCAATTTTCCGCCGGCGACCACCCACATGGACAGTGGGCGCCACAAAAGTCTCACTTGCCAGAAAGCCCGCAGAAACCACAGTGCTGGCCACAAATTTATGCGCATTTCGATGAAATCGCCAAAACGCTGTGTGGGCGTGGCCAGGGTAAGGCGAGGGGGAACGGTGGCGCGTCCAGTGTACTGGGCCCCCTAAGCGTTTTATTTATTTTTTACATTTTTTATTCGTATTTTATCGGTTTTATTGCCGTCTTATTTATTTTGTTTGTTTTGCTCGTTTTTTCCTTGCTTTTTGCGGCTTGGCAGCGAAAGTAAGCAAAACAAGCGGCGGAGAAGAGTAAGCGATTGAAGAAAATGAAATTTTCTGTTTGCTCTATCATTTCCATGGAAATTATGCAAAAGTTAAGACCTTAGATAAGGTCATGGTAATTAATGAAAATTCTACTGCCGGATTTGATTAAGGGGAGGGCAGCGATACGGAATTAGTGTCAAATTTAATTATCCCGAATTCTTCTTGGGGTTCTAAGTGTAATTAATGGAAAAATTATTAGTTGAGGCAAAAGAAACTAAAACGATTCATATTTATAAAGCAGAATTCATGTTACGAATAAGATAAAGATATATATATTTTAAGTATTTTATTTCTCTTATTTTTAAAACATTTAAAAACTGAATTTGCTTTGGCAAATTTTCCTTGGCTTAAATTGTAATTTTAAAAATTCCCTAGAATGTGACCCTTAAACTTCAATCATCGTAAAATAATAATTCGATTTCGAGCCGCATGATTTACCGCATTTATCCCCGGGACCCTCTGCCACAGAATAAACTCCGGTCGATTTATAACCGCTTGCTTCTGCCAATTCAAATATTTCATTCACAAACATTGAGTTGGCAAAAAAAAAAAAAAACAGAGAACGAAACAATTCAAAACGCAAACACGGCAGAATCCCAGCATGTTGCACTATATATATGTATACCGTTATGGCCAAGGTTCGACAAACCGCAAAATTTATGAACTCACAGCTCAGTTGCAGATATTCTGTGGAAATGGATGTGGAAGTTGCAGACTCGAGAATCATTTGCTGGCGATGCAATTTTGGACTCCTCTTAACCTTACAACAGCATCGTCATCATCTCTCTTAATTACGTGGCTCAATTGCTCGAAATTAATGTGTTTCGGTTTCCGTTTCTGTAATTAAAACGAGAGTTCACGGAGAAGAGGGGATTCCCACTCAAAGCAGGTTAAGCAGCAGAAACCCTTGAAAAAAAAATCAAACTTGACCTTAATTGCAATTTGTGCACAATTTGTAATTTATATATTATTTCGGTTTGTTTTCTTTGCTGCTCACCTTAAATCAGCGAAGATATAACTAAATAATGACTGTAAATTATGTTATAGTAAAGGAAATACCTTTAATAACACCGAAGATTTCTTTGTAAATAATATTTGTTATGTTACATTGGTGAATTATTAATATAGTTACAGATACTTTCGGATTTCCGAATCAATGTCTTAGAACTTCTAAAATTCCCATAGGTTTTTGGAATTAATTTGTTCAAAGTTTAGAAACAATTATTTTGAAGGTTCCAGCTCGATGCATTCCCTTTTCTTGGCTAAATATGCAAATTGAATTGTTAACTATCTAAAAGAAATAATGGCAAATCATGGCAGAAAAGTACCCCACAATTTGGCCAACATTTCGCCGGCAGCCTCACCCTGAATTCGCAAAAAAGACAAAGCCGCAATTGTCTCTGAGAGATTACAATTGTTCGCAAATATTGCTTGGATCTGCAGTTTCTTGTCAATTCACGGGCTTTAATTGCTGTTTTCCATTTCTGAGCTGCGGTGTGTTGTGTTGTGTGTTGCTCGGTGTTGTGTTGCATGTTGTTAAGCGAGCCAGACACTGTGAATGATATATGGCCTGCGGCAGAGCCTATCCTCCCAGAGAGCCAGTGCTTGCTTTTGGCCTGGTCAAAAGATTGATGGTGTTATGCAATGCAAAACCCTTTTATTTTGAGACTGAGAGAGAGGGAGAGCGACCTTATCGGCAATGCGCATCGTGGTTCGAAAAGTTTTTGCGGCCAGGCACACGCAAATATCAAAACTGAACTCCATTGAACCCCTCCGAGTCCCGAGTCCCGAGTCCCGGGCCCCCGACTGCCATTTCCATTTCCCCAAGCGAAACAAAGACCCCGCCAAGGTAATGCCAAAATCCGCTTTGAATTAAAATTGAAATAAAAATACAACAACAACATACAACAGAGGAAAGCAAGAAAAAATGTTATCATTTGGCTAATTTTTTGCTTCTTTTTGTTGGAGTCACGCAAACATGAAGCCAAAGCAAAGTGCAAAATGTCGCAGCATTATAAATTGAATTGGGGGAAGGTCCTTAAGCTCCCGCCCGGCCAAAGCCGAGGGAGCCCCGCCAAAAAACACTCACTTTTCGCCGAAAAATAAATGAGAAATAGAAAAATAGGGAAATAGAGAGAAATAGAATGGGGGAAAACCAAATAAAGTTCATTTGCCGCAGTCTAGACAACAACATTTTTGCACAACTGCAGAGCGTCCTTCGGGGTGAGATTTTCGGGGTGTGGCTGCCAAAAAGGACATTAAATCATTCAGCCGAATGCAGGGCCAAAAATTTGAGAGCCAAGGCGAAAACCCAGACAGACAAGGCTGTGGCTGTGTCAGTACACTGAAAGATATGAATTAAACATGGAAATTAACGAATTTATAAATGATTTCTAACCAAGACGTCAGCTTTAAAGGTAGAATACACTTTAGGAAACAAAAAAAAATATAATTTACCTAAAGATATAATTTAATATGCATTTTAAAAAGATCGTAGATTTAATAATACAAATTAAGAACAAATTTTAAATCTCATAAAAAATCTATAAAATCTCTTCCTAATTTTTCAATTCATTTCCCAACTTAAAGCTCCCTAATCAAGAATACCTTCTAAAACAAAGGTTGCCTCAGTGTATCCGTGTTTAGTTTTAAATCTATGAGAGTGTCTATCTACGTGTGTGTGCTTGGTTTTGTATCTGAGCTTGGGCTGCGGCAAATAATAGTAATTTGGCTAATTCAGAAATTGCAGCTCTCAGGCGTTGTTCGTATTTGTTGTTCGCTCCTAGCCATGAACTTGAAAAAGGTTTTCCGATTCTCCTTTTCCGTGATTTTCCGCTAGCCGGACAAAGTGAAAATTAACAAGCCGGGAAAAAACGGATGCCAGACCGCGCACAAAAAAAAAAGAGAACACAGCACACACTCGTCCACTTATAATAATGACACTCTGTACAATTAAATTTAAATTGTAAATGCTTCCACGAGATGTTTTTGTTTTAGTTCAAAATAAAGCATAAATTTAAGTACAATTTTCTTTATATGTATGCTTTTGTATATGATTTTAAAAGGTACCAAAAAAAATCTTTAGTTTTGGTTTATTAAAGATACAGTTTTAAAGTCTTTTGAATAATTAAAATACATTCATAAAAAAGGAAAACTAAACAGGTTTTGCAAATATGCAAACATGATTTATCCTCTTTGTTATTACACGTGTTATCGTTTTAAATTAAATTTCAAACGGCCAATAAGCTGTGCAATCAGGCAGAACCTCACCCAGAGGCCAGTTAAGAGCAGATTCAATGCTGGGCAATAAATATGCCAGCCTTCGACTTGGCCTCCTTGCCAGTTTTTCCGACTCATGTGATTCCGACGCCATGACGCAGGGAAAATGGCCACAAAAGCTGGGGCGTTGCCATTGATTCACCGGTGGAGGCGTGTCTATCTGGACGATGGGGCGTATGAGTAATCCACACTCGGTGCTCGTAATGCAAACGCCTCCTTGGCACATCGCCGCTGCACAAAGTGTTTGTTTGCAATGGCCAACAACTCTTCATTGGCTTTAATTAAAGACCAGCGCGGAGGGACTCTTGGACTTGTAGCACAGATTTCGCAATGCGGAAGTCCGAGGCCGAATGAATGAATTATTATGCAATTAGCAATTAGCATCAATTGAATTAGAGTCCGAGGAACCGTTCGCAGATTGCGTTCGCTGGCCAAATCCAAGTCCACTCGACTGGGTCAACCGTTCATCAGCCGCCGCTAGATCTTCTGAATCGGAATCTACGCCTCTCTCGGCGGGGCTCCAAGGTAAGCCCATCATCTCCGCCATCGACAACTGAGGCCTTTGTTTACCCACTTTGATGCAACGTTTGCGCTGTGCTGTCAAAGAAATAACGAAACGATTTGCTCATCTGTTGATATTTGCATTTCGCAATGGTCTCAGGGCAGAAGATGCCTCCGCCTCTCGGCTCCTCCTCATCTTCCTCACCAGAATGTAGCCAGTTCGAGTGTGCTAAAGATTTCGCCATGGACCCGCCGACTTCTACGACCTCTTAGGGCCTATACTCCACCACTAGAGCAGCCACATAACATATTCCCCGCTGGATGCAGATGATGTAAATCGTAGCACAATTCACTGCACACGAACAAATTTTAGCGATTACTAACCTTATTGGTTTAAAAACTAAGTTATCATTTTGCTTTCACAAATATCTCTTGAACTTTAAGCAGATGTTGTACAACCATAGAATAGAGTATCAAACTCAACAAGTTTTGTGACCCCGATTTTTGAAGACATCTTCAGCATAACAGAAGCTGTAAATTCTGAAAATGTAACTTGGTTTTTTGTTTTTCAAATTTTACATAGCTTATTTTAGTACCAAAGCAACGCTTAGAAACAATTTACAAATAAATACAACTTGCATAATATTAATAAGTATTTTATGTTAAGTCTTAATGTTTGATTACACATTGTTGAAATGTAAAGTATATTTTATTTTAAGTCAACTTTTATAGCACAATAATTCATTAACAAACAAACAAATATTCATAAACAACTTTTTATAATTTATTTTCGGATTTTTATGTTATTTATAAACTATATTCAAACTTAATGAAAATGGGACAAAATAACTATCCGGGGCGAATGGCAAATGTATGGGTCAAATATTTATAATGACCTTATTTTATTTGTATGAAAAAATACGAAACATATCCGAGAACGTTGAAATATGTAGCAGTGGAACAACCACAAAAGATTCCTTCGAAATTAGTCTCCGTATTTTCTCTTCCTGTATGATAAAAGAAGCTGCGTCATTGGCTCAAAGATCTGGTCAAAGTCCAAAGCGCCGAGCTATAAATAGGCAAACAACAAATGCAGTGTGCAGAAACCGAGAGGCAGAAAGACTCATGCAGATCCGCAGATCCAGCGGAGACTGCGATCTTCTCCTCCGATTCCGATTCCGACTCAGGGGCTGCCAGCTGAAAGCAATCTGGCTTAATCATGTGAGAAGCGACCAGGCCAGCGAGCAGGGAATGTGGCCAAAACGCAGCCAACGAAAACAAACGGAAAGAAACTTGCTGCGGAGCCGCAACTGAAATCGAGTTTGGCTCCACTTAGTACCCGCGCTAACTCAGCTCGGCTCTCGGCCAACCCAAACCCAACCAAACTCCACTGATCCACGGATCGGGTTCTCTGGCCCGATCTTCTGTTTCTCTCGCATATCGCATGACTCAACCAGCCGCCGGCTGAAGAAGGTGGAAGATGCAGTCAAGTGGAGAGACAAATGCATTCAAACAGAAGATGGCTTTGTATATGGCCAAAACAACAAAAAAATTACCTTTTGAGTAGCAAAGAGCAAAGAATGATGAAAGTTCTCAGTCATTATTGAAATAAATTTTTGGTTCCACAAAAAAAAAAAGAAAATAATAAACCTTTGTAATTCGGTTCTGTTCTAAGATTACCTTTAACAAAATTAATTTCGAGTTCATTGATATAAAATTAAATAATTGTTCATTCTAAACAAGAGTTATTGACAGCTCTTCAATGGCGAACTTTTTATTGATCAATAACATTAAGTTGTTGGTCCTTCGAGCCGGATCCTTAGAAGGCAAAGAAGAAACATATCTCGTTTCCTCATTTCTTCCCGTATATTAATTCAAGTTATTTTCCGAAACCATCTGTCCTGAAACACCATTAATGGTAGTTTGGGTGCTATTGTCCCACAACAATTTGTTTTATTGTAAGTAAACAAAAGTTTCTTTTGTTATATTGTTATATTAAATACTCAAAATAAATTGATAAAACCAACCTTTCAGTTTCTAAAATCATCATCTGTGAAGGTTGCATAATATACAAAATCAAAGAATTGTTCGACTTTGTTTCGGAATAGAACTCCTCGACTTACCAAACTTTTGAGTCCCAAAATCAAAACAAGTTGAAAGCTGCCAAAGTGCGGAAAAGTTAGTAAAAGCGGACGAAAAGCCAGTCCGCTGGCCGCGGCAGAGGAAACGTTATTTCCAGGAAATGCACTTAACTCTTTCATCTCATTCGCCGACTGCATTTTCTCTTCTCTTCTTTACTTCCCTCTCGGGCCGAGCGTTAAATTTGAGGACCCAATATCGCAAGGAACTTTCTTTTGATGAAGTGAAAAATGGGTATGCGAAAATGCGAGCTGGAAGAGCTCAGTGCCGCGGAAAAACATTAGCGGCGGGATGTGAGAACGAAAGCGAAACAACAACAAATGAAGTGCATGGGAGGGATCTTACCAATTCAGATATTCCAAAGTACCAGAAAAGCTAATGCCGTGGAGCTAATTAGGCCTGAGCTGTGAGTGTGTGGTTGGTTTTTTCTTTTCTTCTTTTTTTAGGGGGCAGAGGTTGCGGGTGGCGGCTGCTGCAGCAAGGGAAAGCACTAACTGCAACATCAACAACGGAGAGGCAACCAGAGCAGCGGAGGCAACAAAGATGAGAAATCGCTGGCTTCCTGGCTTCATGAAGAAATGAGTCTAGGAAAAACTTGTTCATCTTCAGCTCTAACGAGCTAACGGAGCGACAAGCGGGCCAACTCAACTGACTTATGGACTCAAAGACTCT
>VNJS01014026.1:0-28185 GCA_008042575.1 Drosophila watanabei | reverse complement strand
CACATACGGACCGATGATGATGACCAACTGTCGGCAAATGGACAGAGCGGCAGAAACAGCTAAAAAAAAAATAAGGCAACACCAATAACAACAGCAACAGCTACGTATCATGTGCCATGTCCGTTGTCAACGCCGTCGACGTCGATGTGTCTTGTGTGTGTCCGTCTGTCTGTCTGTCTGTCTGCGTCTTGGCCACGTCAAGTGTCTTTTGTGAAAGGCAACCAAATTACGAGGCACACACAGGGGCACGTGCACAGAGAGAAAATAAGTGCTTTAGATCTTGATAGGAAATTATAAAAAATATTTGAAGAGTCTGAGTTTAAAACACTACATTTTTACCCAAATTATAACCCGAAATTATACTTGATATATCAGACCAATTTCTATTTCAAAGTTTTAAAATAAATTAATTTAAGAATATGATTTCAAAATAAGTGTTTTAAAAACATATTCCAAAATATCGATAAGTGCGATAAACCGATATTTTAATATAATTTATGGGACATATCGATTTATATTTTGGTTTCTTCTCATCGCAAAATAAGTGCTTCAGAGCTTGATAGAAAATTAAAAAAAATAATTGAAGAGTCTGAGTTAAAAACACTAATTTTTAAACCAAAATATAAAACGATATGTGCAATAAACCGATATTTTAATATAATGTATCGCACATATCGATTTATATTTTGGTTTCTTCTCATCACAAATATTTAGAAAATCGATATTTCGATATTTCTTTGATTTAAACTCGCATTTCATGTACTGGAAAAGTCTCAAAACTTAGTTTTAGTCTCAAGACTTAGTTCTCATTTTATTTTATATTAAAATTATATATTTATCACACTAAATATATATCTATATATTTATTTATTATATATATTTATCGCAGTAAATTTCCCCCTGTGTATGATGCTCAGTGAGTGCCACGTCGGCAGTTTGTTGTTGGAAACGAAAGGCTGCCTCTTTGTTGCACTTGCCACGACTCCCGGCTGCGGCTGCTGCTGCTGTTGTTGCAATTATTAGCAAGTCTGACAATTTAGTGCGGCTCGCCTTTGACGCTGATTGATTGCGTCTGTAAGTAATCTGTACATTTATTGAGTTATCTGCCTGGCATTTTTAATTTGTCCACCGCCTTGTGACCATCCCCTCCCCTGATGATGACCAATTAAAAGCAAACGGTTTCTGCACCGCAATTAAACGGCCACCAAACCAAAAACCGGGTAACTTGCAGATGCAAAACTTGTGCTGCCGACTCGAAATCGCTTCCTCATGGGCAGCGTAGAGCGCCCATTAAAATTCCCAGTGGTGGCTCCTCCCTCCTCCCTTCTCTCTTCTAAACCCACAAAACCCTCTTAGAAAACCCCTCTTGCTGATGTTGATCGCCGCCCCCTCTCGGCTGCCAGGCTCGCCCATCTGCTTTGCATTTCAGCAGCTGCCTTGTTGAGCTGTCAGCCAGGCTGGAAGTTAGCACAGAGAGAAATTGGGGGGTGGAACTATGACTGTTTTAAAACTATAATTTATAAAATACGAGGGGATATCGATAAGTTATTTTAGTATTTTGTTACATACCAAATTTCAGTTCAATCGGATAACTAGCAAAGTTTTAAGAAGGATTTCAGCATCTATCTGAAGTGTTTCCTTTATTCCCGCGCTGAAAAGTAGGCTATTCTTTTTGGAAACTAAGTACTGGGTATTTTATATAAATATTTTCTTTTAATATTTACCATAAAGATTTTTCTTGAAACGGTTTGCAATGGATTTTAAGTCCTACGAATTTTTATACCGCTGAAAAGTAGGCTATATTTTTTTAAGAACTTTGTGCTGGGTATTTTATAGTAAGATTTTTCTTATAATATTAGCAATCTAGATACTTTTTTAAAAAGTTTTAGATGAAGTTTAAGTCTACAAAATATTCTGTTGCTATTTTTTTTTAATGTTCCTTGTTGTTTTATTATTTATTTCAAGTCTTGTGATTTTTTTTTTTTTTTGTAATTTATTTTTCTTTAAATATATTCCAAAAGTATAACTATCAGTGCACCTAGACCGACATGCTGCCTAGTTTTTGTTATTGCCTCGGCGCGTGGTTATTAATGAAGTCAATCAGCAATTTTGACAGAAATTTATCTATAAGCGTCGGCATTCTGCCAGGCAACATGTTGCACGGTCTCTCTCCTCACTCACTTTGCTAATTTTGTGCGGCACTCAGACATGTTTGCTTGCCCCAACCGCACCCCGTCCCCTGTACTAACTGTAGTTGCTTATCTTATTTATTTAATTTTTGTTTAATGTTAATTTGGAACCAGTTTAATTACCAGCCCGGTTACCGGTTACCATTTCAATTAAAGTGCACTACACACACACACTAGACCGTGACGTGTCTAGGAATATAAATATTTTATGCTGTTTTATGTTTAATGCATCCTTGTTACCAAATTACTTGTTTCTTAATGCAATTAAGAAAGTAAATTCTGGCTCAAGAAGGGAATGCAGAAAAAAAAGGAATTGAAAATTCATAGCTAACTTGCCTTCCAAGTTGTATCTCAAGATTTGTATCTGGCGGCTACCTCTTCCTACTAACGGTTCATTTAACTGCCGCCATTTGTCTGCTCGCGCCGACTAATGAGCTAAATCAATTTACAGTTCAATTTTTTTCTTGTTTGCTGAAATTAATTTTGATATCGCGGCGGAGTTGTGGAAGTTGTGGCCAAATCGAGTTTGAATAATTAATGGCGAGTCGCTTACAAAGTAGCCCCGCCATTATCTGGCGTTAATTGATGGCAAAATAAATTCAAACGGAGTTTTTCAGATAGCTGAGAGCGAGAAAGAGAGATGGTTCAAAAAAGTAATTAAGTTATTTTTTGATTTCTATCGCTTGTTGTTTATCTGTTGGGTGCGGTTTTGTGGCATCTAAGAGATTAAGTTTCTTGGGAAGAACTTTAAATTAAAGAGAAATTGTTTCTAGAACATATTTCATTGTTTAGATTTTTTATCTTTAAACTAAATGTATATTTTAAAAAGTTTTTTTGTTTGATTATATTTATTTTTCTGTATTTTTTAAATTTTTCTATATTTTCTACGGGCAAAGTTTAACGAACTAACTCAGGTTCAATGACTTTTCTTTTACTTCCCACTTTGACCTTGCTCATTTCCTTTTCCTGCCACTAATTTCCCTGCACTTGCTTTTCTTTATTGTACGGGCAAAGTTTCCTTCCTTCCTTTCTTTTCATTTTAATTTCACTTTTCACGGCGATTTTATTTTTTTGCTTTGCTTTTCCTTTTCTGTATTTTTTTCTTTCTTCATTTCGCGCCAGACGAAGGAGCCGGGAAAACTTTTTAATGTCGCGCGGCTGCTGCAGCTAATTTAGCCCGAGGGGAGGCCGGGCAAGTGGGGGAAGGTGGGTGGAAAAGCCTGGCAAAAGGGGGAGGAGGAGGTGTGGAAAAACTGGAGGCTCCTTGTGGACAGAGAGGGGAAAACTTGGCGCTCAGACTTTGGGTGGCAGTGTCTTTGGCTTCATTTTCGCGCTCCTTGAGGTTTTCTTTCTCCTCTCATTTTCCCGGCTCTCAATTTTCCTTTTTGCAATGAAATTAAAAACAGCAAGGAGTCGTCCTTGCACACATACACACACTTACACTAACAGAGTAGAAAGAGATGGCGCAGGATGCCGATGGAAAACTTTGCTGAAGGTCCTAAATGAAAATGAGTAAAGTTCGCACCCACAATTTTGCTCTCTTGTTGATTATGCACTTCGCCGGCATCGTCATCATCGTCGTCTGCGTTTTGCTTATTAACCCAGTTGTGCCTGTGCCATCTCCTTGCTTCTTACCGGAGGGGGTGGAAGAGGGGGGATTCTCCATATTTAACCCACAGCTGCCGGCTGTCTACTTTGCTCTCTCTCTCTCTCCCTGTCTGGGTTTGGGTGCGGGCGAGGACGATGACGCTTTTCTTTTGATTTTTTTTTTTTGTTCTGTGTCCTTGTTTTAATTTTAATTTTTGTTTGGTTCGCTTTTCTTTTCTTCGTGTCCTGGCCTTTTTGGTGACGTCGTCGTCGTCGTCTGGTGTCGTCATCGTTTTGTGCCTGCCTTTGTTTCTAGGTCAAGAACGTATTCCGCCCGGCATTCCTTGGCGGTTTTTCCTGCAGGCGGAATAAAAAAAGAAGAAGCAAGTTGACATTGAAATTTTAATTGGATTCAAGAAGGGAAATGAAAGTGAAAGATTTTAAAGGAAAGTTGTGTAAAAGAAAGAGCTTCAGGAAGAGAGAATTTTGATAAATAAAGAGAGAAATTAAGGTTAAATGAAGAGGAATTTAATTAGGAGTTTAATTAAACCTTAAACTTGTCCAACTAAAATCTTTATACAATGAAAAAGTATCTTGAAATATTCAAAAAGAACCTAAGCAAAGCTAGGATTATGTCCGCTGAACGCCTTTAGTCCTTAGGTGTACATAGAACTCCGGCGACAAAAAGGGATATCTACATATATAGAGCCACCTCGAATCGCTTAGAGATGTAGATACTTTTCGCTTAGCCTCGCCACCGCTTCAGCTACAGCTTCAGCTTGAGGCTCCCTTTGGATGCGCAACTGTCATGCAAATGACATCACGCACTATAGTCATCAATTTTGCTGCTCCTGCTGCTCCTGCCAGAAAGCTGAAAGCAAATCCCCAAGCCGAAAAAAGGAAAGGAGGAGCTGGGGATAGGAAAGCTCAGGGATGTGTCGTGTGTTTGAGTTTGAAATATTTGCAATTGCGAATCCTGTCGTATTTGTCACAGGATGTACATATATCTCTCTCTATATATACATATATAATACATAAGTATATATATTCCGAGTATGTATATTGAGACCAGGGTACATTATTATGATGGAATCCTATTTGTTACAAAGCGTGTAGCCGCCGTGTCGTGCCAATGACAGGACGTCAGAATGTGGGGAGGATGAGTCCCAGGATACTCCCCAGAGTAAATTATGCTAATGTCAAAATAATGCATATTCGATGATGTGGGTGTGTTCATCTCAGAAGAAAACTTTGCTGCCTTTCGATGCACAGAGAGAGAAAATATTGCCAAGAAAATAATATCTATTTTTTTTTTACCAAAAAATATCTACAAATAAAGTTTATAAATATTTTAAAAGTAAATTCTTTATTAAGTTTGAGCTTCGAATTAATTTTCTCACTCTCTTTATATCTCTGAATTACTGTTTAATTTTTTTCTTCAAGTGTACGTCTGTGTGAAGCTCGAGAAATGGAGAGAAAAAAATCTTTATAAATCACATTTATGTTCAGCTTCAAGTGCCAAAACTAATGATGGAAATAAATTCACGAGAGCGCAGGACCAGAACAAGGACAATGCCGACTGCCAGAACCAGTCGCAGCCAGCAAATTCTGTACACACACAGCGGCAGAAAATCCATACAGATGAAGGGCTGGGAAAAACTGCGAGGTGCGGGTAGTGGGGGGGTGGAACTGGAACCTTTTGGGGATAGCAACGCGCAATTTTTGGCTGCTTTTGACGCCGGGCCAATATGCAGTAAATCTGCCAGAATGTGCCTCTAGATTTGGCATCGCCAAGCATCAGTCCCAAGTACACCGCCCCTCCTTTACTTCCTGTCTCCTTCTCAGCTTTTCCACGGTTTTCCCCATTTTCCCTTTGAAATGGGTTACATATTTTATGCTTAATATTTTGCATTTTATTCAGGAACACAGGACGAAGGACGAGACACGAAGAGCGGAGCGGGGCAATACTGTTAACTGTACTTGAGCTTGAGTTGGCGCGGACTCGTAACGTTTGCTTTGTGGAAAAATTGAAAATGTTTTTCCTTAACAGCACACAATTGTTTGTTATAGTTTTTCCTTTTTTCTCTCAATCTCTTTCTCTCTCTCTTAGCAGCCAAAGAATGCAGCAAATTGTTTGTGCAAAAAGCCAAAAGGATGAAGAGCGCTGAGAGGTCTATTTTTAAGATGAGAATTTTTGTGATTTCTGGGATTAGGAGTTTTTTAAACGAACTTTTATATCTCATAAAATATTAAAAGAAATTTGTTTTGGATATTAAATTGTAGGAGAATGTTAATAAACATTTATAAATAATTTTTTAGAATGTTTAAAAGCAGTATTTGCGGAAGGAAGGAGTAGAGCCTTTAAAATCCTTGAAATTTTAAGTTTTAAAATATTATTAAATGTTTTTAAACTGATTTTAATCTTTTTAGAATTATGTTTATTATCTGAATCCCTGAAAATACTTGAAATTGAATTACAAGATTTAAAATAAATTATAATAACGAGTTACTTTCAAAATACAAATCAGACAAACAAACCAGATCTCCAACCAGATTTCCCAACTATATGTGTCTAGCTTTTTGGTATAAGAAAATCAATAACAAGACTTTGCTCTGCGAATACTATTCCTATATATATATTTCGCTGATCAACCCAACTCCAACCCCCGCGGCCAATGTGCAACCCTAACAACTTGAGCTTCATTTGCATATTTTGCCAACTCGCCTCGCCTCGAATCCTCCCTTTGCAGAAGGATATAAAAAAAATCAAATTGCAAAATTGCAGAATGTAAAAATTGTAAAATGTCGAATGCGCTTGCAGAAAAACTAATAAAGGCAAAAAGGAATTTCCCTGCTGTCCGTAGGTGAGTGTGGAAATTTATGCAAATTTTTTTTGGTTCCCTTTTTTTTGCCTAACACTCGGAGCTGCTGACTCGATGCTTGTTATTGATTTGCGAAAATAAAAAAAATAAAAACTTGTTCGCCGCTAATTTGCATAATCTGTCCCGTCTGCCTCGTTAAAGGATTTATTCAGCGCGAAACCTTTCACTCTCACTTACTGCAGTGGCATTGTTGACTTTGACAGACTGTCTGTCTGTCTAACTGTCTCTCTTGGTGTGTATCTGTGTTTAGTCAAGCAAATATTTTGCCAATGCAGAAAAAAAAACCAAGTGAAAATATTTAAAAATTGGTTTTGTCGGCACACCTGACAAAGGCAAACATTCAACGAACTTTGGAGGTCACAAGACAGTTAGAAAATGAATGAGAAATGCTCTTCCCTTACAGACGGCGGAATAAAAAGTATTTTATATAATTTACAAAATACATTAAATAATGGTAAATTATTTATCTAAATTAAATATTCATTCCCTATTTAGCTTACTCTATTTTTTGTATATATATTAAAATAAAATTGCAAAATCTACGCTTTCCTTTAAATTTCCTTTGCGTCTAACCTTTTTGTTATATTTCCTAACTCAAAGTACATCCTTTGAAATATCCTTTTTTAAGTGTAGAAGCTTCTGCCAGAGGAAACTTCATGTATGTCTGACTATAATTCAATTCCCTTCAAAAACCCGCGACAGTTGGACAGAGAAATGGATGGCAACGGAGTTACAGCGTCAAGGATAGAGACATCCTGCAGCTTGGTTGGTGTGAGGCTTATGGGGGGGTTTACAAGAGGAAGAGCTTGTCGTCCTGTCAGTTATTTTCAACATTTTGATATATATTTTTCACTGGTAGTTTTTTTTTATCTTATTTTCTATATTTTTTTACACAGCATTCGCTTTTTGTTAAAAAGGATTACGCTAACACAAAGCAGAAAAGCAAGGCAAGGAGTCACAAAGGATGGATATGGTAGAAGTACACTTAAGGAAAAATTGAATAAATGAATTAGATGATAATTTTTGACTTAAGATAGATTTGTATCAGATATTTGGGATTTATTAAGCAATTAGAAAATGAACTTTATAATAGATTGCCTTACGATATTTCCTGTATTTAATAATAATTTTTTTATGGTGTATAAATGTTATAAAAGGATGGTTTAAGGGACTCGGCTGCCGCAGATACAATATTTGGTTTATTTCGCTGGCGCTGTCTCTTATTTTTTTGTTCCGATTTTATACTTTTTTTTTGCACATGCCAATATGGAAACACGAGGCACTGAACCAACCCCCTGGAAAAGTCACCCACCCTCGCCTTTCATGTGTGTGATTTTTTTTTCTATTTTCCTTTCAGTTTTTTTCTCGTCTTCACCCTCACAACTTTCGTGTGTCTGTGGCTGTTGTTTGTATTTGTATTTGTCTTTGTATTGGTACAGCAACCATCAAACATTTGCTCGTGTGTTGAAGAAAACGCTCCAAAATTTCGAGCATGTGTGTGCGAAAATGCCAAAAGAAAATGGCAGTTTTCCGTGTGTGACATGTGTGCGCGTGTGTGTATTTGGTGGGCGGCTATTTTTCCTTTTTTCCATTTAGTTGCCGGACGGGTGGAAAAACGCTTTTGGATTTGAACTATGGATGCGTTGTCATAAATGGCCAACGAAATTTCTCCGGGGGGGTTGGGGGTCTTATCTAAAACGATTTCGCATCGCGATTGATGGCGAAACGAAATCGCGAAACGCATCTGACAAAGCTTGGTGTTAAGATATCGATTTGAAGGGTGGGGTCCTATCTTTTTTTGGGAGCGGTTTGATATGGGTTTTTGTGGTAGAAAAGGGGATAAAATGTTGAAAGATGGGAAAAATGGTTACAAGTGTCATTTGTTTAAATTATTACTGGGTTGGTGGATACATTTTATAAAGAAGATATTCCTTATACAAGAAATAGATATATTCTTAAGTGAAGGTTTGGTTTGAGTTCGAATTAAGAAGTAACAAAATTTGTGTTTTATTAAGATAAATATTTACTTTATAATATATTTGTTATTGTTATGTTACATTACTTTATATGTTAGCTATATAAAATGTATATTTACCACCTATTCCTTTTTTTGTAACACTTACCTTTAAAGGTAAAATCATCAATTACTAAATCTTGATTGACATTTTACAACCTCTTGTGATTTGCAAAAATAACCCTCCTAACTTCATTCTCGTTAGTAAATCGGGTTTTAGCTTATAATTGGCAGAGTAGGCAACCCTACCGCAACTCAGTGTTCCCCCTAAAGCGAGATGGCAATCCCAATTCGCGAAATTTACTCACAGGACACAAGCAGGCACTCAAGCCATCGCACATCAGACAGAAATCCGAAATCAATTCGGTAATTGACAGCGACGACAACGGAGAGTTGCCCGCGGAACATGATTTGCAAATAATGCACTTGAATTTGCATAAAGAATTCCGAGCGAAATTGCGAAAAATTTATGCAAATTAGCTGCGATGTGTGTGTGTTGCAATTAAATCCCAGCCAGCTGCAGCAGCCCCTAAAAAATGAGAGTAAGCTTACCCTCAGGTAAGGACCCCTACACAAAAAAAAAAGAATCTCATTTGCATAAAAAAAGAGGCAAAAAAAATATAAACTAGAAAGCGAAAGGGTGTAGCTATGGGGTTGCGCTATAAACCCGACACTCATTAACATATAAACCGGAATAAAATCAAGCAAAGCAGCAAATTCTGATGCTGTGTCTAACAGCTGCTGCTCTCTCGCTTGTCCTTGTATCCTGTGTATCCTGTTTTTCCCATCCAAGTTCAACGCCCGTTTGTCTCACTAACCCAAATTAAAATTATGTTAATGAACGGCGGCGGGGCAGGGAGTTGGCCTCACGAACATGAGACCAAAATCACGGCCAAGGACAACGAGTCCTGCGCTTCTCATTTGAGTAATGAGCAGAGCCCCCGGCAGCGCAGTCAGCTGCGGCAGCGACAGCGACAGCGACTGCGAGGAGCTGCGGCAGAATTGCTCCTGTTACTCATTAATTTTGCCGTCGCATTTTTGCATATTTTCCGCAGCGAGCCCTCATTTCCGCCTAGCAAATTTCTCCTCTTGTTTAATTTTCTCTCTCTCTCTCTCTCTGCGCTCTCTGTTTCATTTTTCATTTTGTACCGCGCTCATTTGGTGACGTCACTAAGAGAATCTCTGCCAGAGAGAGAGAGAGACTCCAACTGAAGCGCTCTCTGTTGTGTGTGGCCCGGCATAATTAAGATTTTAATTTATGCAATTATTTTGCCGGCTGCCTGGGGTCCTTGTTTTCGTTTTCTGTTTTCGCCTTCCGCCTCTGATTTTGCAGGATGTGATGTTATTTTGGCGCGTCGCCTCGTTCGGTGCGGTTGTGTTTGCTTCTTTTGGTTAAGTGATCGTTAAAATGTGATCGGTATTTTCTTGGTTTTAAAAGGTGATAATACCCATGGAAGTTAATAAATAATATCTCGAAAAAAAAACAAGGCAGCAACTTTAGGGATAGAAAGGTTGTGAACTGAATATATATTTATTTACCCAAAAATGTGAACTCAAAAAAAAAGTGATACAAAAATTTACGTAATTGCTTAACTTTAGTTTGTAAAAAATGTACAAAAAGTTTAAAGTACACAATTTTTAGAAACAGTTTGTAACAGTTTTGTAATTTTTAAAGCAGTTTCAAATGTCTTTGCATAAAATTGAAAATAAATTAATGAAGTGCTGATATGAAGATTAAAATGTACCATAAAACAAGGCTTGAAATTACTTCAATTCATCTCCGCAAAATCTATATAAATTTGGTAACTATTTAAATATTTGCTCTTGCCGAATTGTTTTAAATGTTTAAAAATTTGCTCTTGCCGAAACAAATAGTGGATCTATTTTTAAATAAACTGTTCAATCAATAGTTTAAATTAATTGCTTTGGCAATTAAAAAATTATACAAAAAAATTCGACACCATTTTTTAAATTATATTTACATTATAACTTTCCTTTTAGAATCTGATTATTTTTCCCAAATAAAATCTTCCAATAAAAAAAAAAATCAAAACTATGGGCAGAAGAAAGTCAAAAAGGAAGCCTCCACCGAAAAGGAAAAATATTGAGCCACTTGATCAACAATTTAATTGTCCCTTCTGCAATCATGAAAAGTCCTGCGAAGTGAAAATGGACAAAGGCAGAAATACGGCAAAAGTAACATGTCGAGTGTGTTTAGAAGATTACCAAACTGGAATTAACTTTCTATCAGAACCCATTGATGTATACAATGATTGGGTAGATGCTTGTGAAAGTGCCAATTAAATGTAATAAATGATATAATCTATAATTTATATGAAAACTTCAAAATCAAAACACCAAAAGCAAATCTTTAGAAATACAATAAAATATATTTTAACAAAGCACAAAATATGAATGATTTAATTGCTCAAAGTACTAAAATATATTTTGAAAACTTTGTCTTCACTTCACATAATTTATAAACTGCCTAAATTTTATCTCAAGTAAATGCTGGGATTAACCATACAAAAAATTCTTGTATTATAATTTTTACTGCACTGGAAGACATGTAAGAAATATATGACAGTTTTAACAATTCGAATGTTTGAAAGCTTAAAGAATATTTTCCGTAAACAATTACTCGAATTGCCAAATTTGGTAAACCAGTTCAAAAATATTTAGAGATACATTTCACAAGTTCCTATAAAAACATTTTAAATGCTTTCAAACTTTACTTAGCTCACAATATCATTTAAAAAATTTTAAAACACTTATACAGCATTTTATTTCAATGTAATTAAACCATAAAATAAATTTAAATAAATGCAAAATGTTCCTAAAACCGTATTGTTTTGAAAACTTCACTCTTTTTAAATCACTTTTGGTCACCACATAAACTTACCCAAAGTAACTGATATTTTTTTAAGATGTACCTTCCAACGCTAGGAATTTTGTAATTATTTTTGATGTTCCCATTAATTTTATTTTTATTATCTTGTATGTTCAGTTGTCACAATATTAATCCACGGCTGTTGCCAAGTCTATATGTTACTATTTTTTTTTGGGATGATGAACCTGTAAGCACAACCGCACCGAGACGCGTCGCGTTAAGGAATGATTCCGCCAGCGACTCCAATAAGATACTTTGGCTTTGGTCCTCGAGCCGTGTCGAGTTGCCGAGACTTGGCGTTTCTTATCGCACACGGACACGCAGACACGAATTGGAGTAATCGCGAGGCGTCGGCGTCGACAGGATATCGAGGAGAGGTTGGACTTTTGGCGGGGGAGTGTTCCGGAGAGACCGAAGACCGAAGAACGAAGACTTGCCGGGCGCAAGGCCCAGAAGCTACTGCCCACAGAACTTGCTTCTCGGCGGCATTTGTTTTTGTGGTTCACTGCCACACACACACACACACCCTCAACAGGGACTGGAAGACCAAAAGCATTGCCACCCCCAAAGAAATACAAAAAAAAAAAGAAAAAAATACATACGAGGGAGAAACATCAAGTGCGACGTTGGCAGCGCTGCCCATAAAGTTGAATTTAAAGCGCCGGCGCACTTGCCACACGCTCTCTTTCTCTCTCCCCATATACCCCTCTTTTTCACTCTGTGAGACCACCTCTCTTTCTACCCTCAGGTGTTGGGCATTTCTCCTTCGCAAAAACAAAAAAAAAAAAACTGAAAAAAGATGGAAAGAAAAAAACTGTGAGGGGTAAAAACTTCTCTTGGCGAGAGTGCTTGAAGTTTCCAGGGAAAATGGCAAAAAAGTGCGTGCGATACGAGTATCTTTGCCCCTCTCTCTGAGTCAAGGGATCCGTGAGATACTTGCACTTCGGATACTCACCACGGTTTCGAAACGTTTTCTGGCCATTTGTTGAGCGGGCCTTAAAGCAAGTGGAAGCCACGTTATCAGCCAAATGCCAGCCACGCATTTTGTCAAATTCAAAGGCAAACAGGGGAAAAGAGAAAGGGGAGAGTGTATGAGGGAGAGGGGGGAGGTAGTAGTAAAGGTACACAGAGAGAAAATGTTGAGGAGGTTAAAGGAAAAAAATATAAACTAAGACTGTGTGCCAAAGAAATCTCTATGAATTTAAAATGTTTTTTACAAGAATACCTTTCAAACCTTTCGACTTATTTTCAATTTCATTTTTTCGTAGTATACTTTTAGCCACATTTTTAGTTGATTTTAAATCCTTAAAGTTTTCTTTAGTCTCAATTTTTTAAGAAATTATAATTTTGAGAGGAAAATGTAGAAAGTTTTATAAAATGTTTTTGGTAAAGTTGGAAGTTTAACATTTAAAGTTTTTTGTACTCACTCTCTTTCCAACTTCAAATTAATAATTTCTTCATTTTTTCTATTTCTCATTATTCTAAAGTATCTCTTTCTTTTACACCCCCATTTTCCCCCAGTGTAGTAAGAGAGAAGAGGTAGTGGGAAATAAAATGCGGAGCTGGGGAGCCTGCTAAACTGAGCAGCGACTGAAGTAGAAATGCTTATACGCTGGGGATTTGAGCTTTACAAGCGTAACAAAATATGTAAAAAGAAATAAAGAAAAGCCCCGGCATGAGAGGCCCTCCTCCTCCAAACCCCAACCCCCAACCCCCCAGGAAAATCCATCCTCCATCCTGCCGGCCCACATCCCTCATCCCCCATCCCCTCACCCATTTCCCTTTGGCGTCTAATATGCGTTGTATCTGTATCTGGGCCTGCAGGTTGGCGTATCTATGAAGTTCCTTCCGCTGGCGGCAAGTGTTCGCCGCCTGATGAATGATAGATGGATTATGATTTTGTTTGGCGTAAATTGAATTTCGCATATTCCCCGTAAATTCCCAGCCCGGCGCGTAACCAAATATTTAAACTTTAAGCGCGGCTTCGATCGCTTCAAGCTGTCAACTTTTGCCTGCATTCATTTGGCAGCGGAAATCAAGTTAACGAAGTAAAAATGTAAAATGCAGCCAGCTACATGCCAACAGCAATCGCCAACAAGGAAATGTCCTCGGGTAAATGGGTGGCGATTCCGGGCTGTAGTCCTGCAGCTGTGTAAAAAAAAGGATAAGGGGAACGAACGGATTCGAAAGCCAGAATCGATAATGGAGGTTGCTGCTGCTCCAGCTCGGCAGGACCAATAACAAACAAACCAATCGAATGGGACAGCCAAAGAGTTGAAGGATTTAACCGGCGATTGGCACACGTCAAAATTGAGGGTAAGGAATGGGGTTAACTAGGGAACTTAAAGGACTAAAGGATAACTAATAAGGTAATAAGCTATAATATTTAAGGAACTTATAGGTCAAAGGTTTATCTAAAAGCAGCAAGTGGGACAAATTTAATGTGAACTCTTTACCTTTTCAAACAAAAGAGTTTTCCTAGAACTTGATCTTATTTTTTATAATTATTAAGCTTCGTTTTAGAATTTATTTCTTCTAGCCATTTGTAATAAATTCCCTTGAATTTTATTCTAATTCTCTCCCAAATCTAAATCCTTTACTTCACACAAGTTCCCTAGTTTTCTTAAGCGAATTTGTGCACTTTAAACTAATCTAAATTGCATTCTAACGCAAATATTTGCCTAAGCTCTTCAGGCTGCTTCTCAATTTTCTGTACATTTTTATAGATTTTGTGTTAGTTGTATTTTTACTACGTCTTTTTTATGAGCCACAAGCTGTAAGTAGCAGTACTCGAGATTTTGTTGTTGCTGCTGCTGCTGCTGCTGGGGCTGCATGCAACATATTTTCATGGATCAGCTGCAACTTCAATTCAAAGGGATGCCAGCGTTGGTGAGGGGAGGGAGGAAGGTAGGGAGGCAGGGTTGGGGGCTGGCTGCTGTGATTTTCTCGAGCCATGTCTCTCAGCCTCGGCTGCCATGCTTATTGCCATAGCTTTTGTTATGCCATCTCGCACACACTAGCACAAACTCACATCCAACTATGCACTGGGAGAAAAATGTAATATTAAAATCCAAAAAATAAAATTGTTTAAAAATGTTAAAATGTTAAAAATCAGCCGAAATTATTTGATTCTAACTTAAAGAAAGCTTTGTGCAGTATAAGTATTTTATAATGTTTTATTTTTTATGTGAATAACTACCCTTAAATCCATTCCCATCTATTTTTTAAACCGATTTCCCTCAGTGCACTCTACCATTCTATATAAAAGTTAAAATCAGCTCGGATATGTTTTTGTGTGTGTGTGCGGGTGTATGGGTATAGTAGTTACCGACTTTTATAAGCAGCAAATTTTTATTTTCTCCCCATACTTTTGCTTACCATTCGCATGCGTCATAACTCAATAACCAGCTCGCAAAAAGGACGACAAGGACGAGGGGGATGGGCAAAACTGTAAGCTAACTGTAATCCTAATGAAACTACAACACACACTCACTCGCATTTGCATGCAACAATTTGGCAAAAAAAAAAAAAGAAAGGAAAACCGAAGGAGAAGGAGGAAAAGTTTCCTTCTTGCCATTGAGGCAATCCTTGTCGTTGGTCCTTTTCCCATCATCCTCAACTCGTCTGCCCGTACTGGAATTTAGTATAAGATCCCTTTCTTCATATATGAATGCGAGAAACTTGTAGTTGCTGCCAGCCAGCCAGCAACATGAATATTTCGACAACATCAAAAAGGCATTTCGAGTTATTTGGCTCGAGTAAAAAAAAGAAATATAAATATTTTTTATTATTATTTTCCTAGTTAGCTGCTGCATATGAGTATTTGGAACAGCTGAGGCTATTGGAGGAGGTATTGGGATTTAATTTAAATGAAAACTTTTTGGTTAAATAATCTTTAAAATGTTTGTTGAAATAAAAGCTTAGTTTCTGAAGGTTTAAAATACTAAATTTTAACTGAAATGATATACAAATTCTGCTAATAATATTGGACTTACTGGAAAATTATTAAAATTTGTGTTTAGTACAATAAAATAGTTTGAAAAAAGTTTAATATATTTCAAACCTTAAACATTTTAGAGAAGTTTCTTAACTATAAGTACAAATATGGGTCCGTCATGTATCTTATTTTATAATATTCTCATTTATTTCTACCTAATTTTTATTTATTTATATTATTTATCCAGACTTACCCATTATTTCAACCTCCACTGTCTGCCTTTAAGTTCGCATATGTTGGCAACTCTTGGAATTTCATAAAGCCAAATTCCTACAGAGCAGCGACTAATGACCATCGCAAAAAGCTAATCAGGCTGGCATGAGGTCGGTTTTTGGTTTTGGTATTTCGGTGCCCCCAAGCTTCCTCCCCGTTCCTTCCTTCTTGTATCATTAATCTGCCACACTCGTTCAGACATCAGACGTCAGTTTCAGGCATCTTCCCGATGGGTTTCGCTCCGCCCCAAAAAAGGAACATTAATTTCCTCCGCGCTGCGCTGCTTAGGAGACATTATACATTATTTGTAGTACCTAGGCGATCGACTTTTGCGATAGCTTTCCCTGATTTGCCTAGCTGCACATCGCGAGAAACCGCGCCCCGAAAAAAATACAAAAAAATATATCGCGGTTAATAATAAAAACGCGACGAATCTTTCGATTCCTTTGAGGCTTTCAGCTGGAGCTGTCTGCATTACGTATACGCCGCGTGTGCCCAGAAAAGTTGATGCCCGTTTGATGTTTCCAACTCAGCTGTCAGCCGAGCATGTGTGTGTGTGTGGGATTTAATGTGTGTGTTAAGTGTGTGCGAGTGTGCGTGCCTGTGTTGCTTTATGATGACATGCCAAACATTTATGCAAAATGCTAATTTAAATCCAAGCTCCAAGCCGCGGAAGTTGTTCGAGTTGCACGAACAGTGGTGAAGGAAGTTGCATGTTTAATTAAATAATTAAAAAAATTAAATTAAATTGAAAACAATATGAAGGGTAAAGGAATTTCTAGAAAATTGGGAGTAAGTTAAATTTTTTTTAAGGCAAATAGGAATATTCATATAGCACATGTGTCACAAAGAGGGGATTTTTTTTTCATTTATTGGTTTTAGGTTATAATACTGAAATATTATTGGGATTAAAAGAAAAATATATAAAATCGTCATTATTATTATTTAAAATGATTTTTTACTGCTCACAATGCTTCTTTATATTTATTTTAAATTATATTTTACTGCTGACAACGATAGACAATAATTTTGATTTACATTAAATATGTCAATACTTTTCTGCTTCACTAAAAAATTATTTAAAATATAAATAATAACTATTGGAGTCCTTTAAGACGGGTTTAATGTATAAATGTTTAATGTGTAAATTTTACTTAAAAGCAAATATAATATTTTAAAGAACAAATTAATGATATTCTCTCTACCCATCACTCATAAGTCTTTTCTGCTTAATTCTACCTTCTCAGTAGACTCCAGACATTGGTCTTAACCCACTGTGCCGGTGTCTTAAGCGTAAACGCCTCTTCATCAGCATAACTCGTCAGGCATGACATTCCAGCAGCAGCCCCCGTGTACATTTGGCTCTGAGCTTGAGTTCTGGTTATGCTTTTGGATGTGCTAATGTCTGTCCCGGAATGACTGACTGTCTTGCCGAATGGCTGAGTGACTGAGTGAGTGACTGACTGAGTGACTGACTGTGTGAGTGAGTGAGTGACCGATGGAATGATGAACCGATGCTTGGCCACACCTTCAGTGCATTTTGGCCATCTTCGTTCCAGTTCGCCACGCTTCCTCCTTGCTCACACCTTTCGAAACATGGCTGCTACAGGAAATTACAGGAGATTCGAATCCGATATCCAGATATCTCGCAATGGGCTTATCTACCTAAGGCAAATCTTGAGGGGAAATTAGCTGCGAAAATGCTTAAAATTGGAAATTGAAATGTGAGTTGTGTGCTAGTTGTTGTTGCTTATTGTAATTTGCTAAAGTATTTGTGGAATATGAATTGCGAGCATTTGCATAAATGAAATGTGTATGTAAATGTCGAGCTCGTAATGCCAATCAATCACCCCAAAAAAGGAACTCTCGCACACACATATGCAGGACGACGGCTCCTCCCACACACACACACACACAAAACCAATAAACTAAATTCGCAAGAAGCGAAAAAAAAAGAAGGAAAAACTCCAAGCAGAAATCGTCAACAACATACATGATGTAGAGCGTGGCAGGGGAGGGTCCTTTTTGTGCCCCAGTATGTGTGTGCGAGTGTGTGTGTGTGTGTATTCCAACCCTTATCCTTGGCAGGATATTACATGCTTCAACAATGTTGTAGCATTCCCAATAACAACAACTCCTCCGCTCAGAGCATTCCTGCCGAAAATGAAATTCTGTTTTGCATTTTATGTCGACATCTCCTGAACCCAAAATGTATAAAAAAAATATTCACACACACACTCACAAAACGAAGCGAAAAAAATACGTAGAGAAAGAAGAAGCAGCCAAGGAATAAAGAGAAAGGAGCAGGAGCAGCAACAAGGACATACAGCGAACAACGAACAACGAGAAAAAAATGAAATCTAAACAAAATGCGTTCGAGCGTGTGTGTTCAATTACAATGTGTGTGATTGCTTGGCTTGCTAGGACGGGGGTTTGGCATTAAAAAGGGGGTTGAGGGGGTCAGGACCTCCCCCCACACACACACACTCGCCCCGCTTTAGCATAAAAATTTACAATGCGAAATAAGCAAGCGAAACGAACGAACACAAAACGCTTTTTATTTTGTATATATATATGTTTTTTTTTGTTGCTTCTTCTGGCTGCTGGTTTTCCAGGACCTCCGCAGGACCTTTAGGACCACGAGCCACGGCATCCTTATGCAAATAACATCAGCCCAGCGTCCTCGACACTGCCACATAAAAATAAAATAATAACAATACAATATTTTTTGATGACAGCCGAGGACGGCGGCCCCCAGAAAAGCGAACAAAAAACAACAAAAAAACGAAACTCGCACAGTAAACAATGGGGGTGAATCCCCCGCATCTATATCCTCTATATATCCTTCTCATTTTGAGGACCGATTTCGGTTCAAGGTTTGCCCATCAAAGAAAGGTTTAATCGATAGCTCATCTCGCGAAATTTTCTCATTCTCTTTATTTTTTGTTTGCCGCCTTTTTTTAAGATTTCATGGAATCATTATGGGAGTGTCATCAATTTTTGTTTTTATTTTTATAGATGGTATAGACTTATAGACTTAAATTACAAAATGGAAATAAGAAGAAATATAAGAAAATAATAATGTGAATTAAATATAAAACATATTATTTAATAGGATATATTTCTTTACAATTCTTTCTTACTTTTAAAAGTTTGCTATTCATCTTTTTCAAGCTAGATTATAATAATAATAATTAGATACATAAATACAAATAAAAAAATTATTAATAATAAACAAAAAAAGGACAATAATATATATTAATGGTAGGTTTCACTCTGTTTTCAAAAATGTATGATTGTATCAATTCTCACCTTAAAGCCACTCAAGAAACGGATAAAAACGTCTTCCCCTTTCTTCATAAATCCCATTTAATGTCATTAATTTGACATTAATAAAACTGATACTTCAAATATATAAAATACTCCCAAACATTAAATCAAAGAAGAATGTCAATTTCAATTTCGAAAATCATCAATCATCATTTCCAGGTATAATTAAAAATTCTAAAAATTCTCTTAGCATAAATTTTGCAACCTTCTACCACATTCTCTCAGGATGCAACAATATAAATAATTATTTTTGCATACACAATGTAAAGCAAACAACACGATAAACACACGGCACATGGCACATGGCGCAAAGGATGCATGGGAATGCGAGGAGAATAAGAAGCGAAATCACATTTGAATAACAATCATCATCATGCGAGTTATTTCAATTGACTGAAGGGGCCAAAAAGAGGGGCCAGGAGAAGGGGCAGGGGCAGAGACAGAGCCGGGCCTTGGTAAAGATATTGAAAATATGAAAAGACACGAGAGCAGAAAAAACACACGCGAAATCACAAAGAATTCATAATAAGCGTCATTGTCGATGCGAGCGAGCGGGAAATGAATAAAAATCAAAGTACAGTGGCGGAGTCTGCAGGCTGACAAAGGTGAAAAAAAGGGGTACAAGTGAGGGGAGGAGGGATGGTTATTGTGGGAGAGGGGACAGTTCTGCAGGGGGGACAGTTCTATGGAGCAGGCAGGATAACTAGAGGCACGTATGGGAATGTAAAATTGAATGTGTCGCACAGGATGCGTGTTTATTTTTTGTAGGTGCACAGGGAAAAAATATTCAATAAATTCTAAACAAAAAGAAACCAAAATAACTTTGGTAAGCTTGCTAAAAACGACAATAGAATTTGATAAAAATTGTTGAAAGTTATTTTTTAAATAAAAAGGATCCACAAATATTTGTTACTTCATGAAAATAAAACCAACTTACAGCCTTTTTATAAAATCGAATAAAGTATCTTCTTTTTACAATAAATTTAAGGATATCTTTCCTATCAATACTCCATTATCCCGCACTTCTTTCTCTATAAAGTTGAAAAATACAACTTTAAGGAACCAAAAGCCCTCTTAAACTTGCCCAACTTTAATCTCCTCCCTCCCCATTTGACCCAAAAATAGCTCTTCATAAATATAAATCATTCAATATTTTTTCCTACTATGTTGAAGAATTTTCCATGGGTTGAAACCATCTGCATGTGTGAGTCGCGAGCTGAGAGCCTGCCAAAGGATGTTCTGTTCCTGGAACCGCCTGCGTGGGCTGCATGAATTTTGAATGACAATTTCCAAGGAACAGTAGCAGGAGGCAGCAGCAGAGGCAGCATCAACCAATCCCCGACTTCAGTCATTGTTCGCTTATTGAAATTTCAGCCAAAGGGAAACGGAACGAGCCACTTGAAGAGCAGGAAGTGAGCGAAAATACAAGGACACAGGGATAGTGCCGCTTGTTGTGATGTCCTCGTGACAAATTGTGGCATCTAGTAAGTGGCATTTCATTTGCCAAAGCCACCAGTTGCTGCCAGCTACCTACTTTTCATACTTTTCTATAATTGATGTCATTAAAGAAAAGAGAAAGCAACAAGTTAAGAACATAAAATTCTAGCTAACAATCATAAGAAATAATTATGGGGATTATAAATTAGAAAATGCTTTTGGTTAAAGTAGAAGAAATGCAAATTACGCTGTGAAATTTTTTTTCAATTATTTTAAAGAATTATAAATTATTTATTAAGAAGTAAACACTATTTTAATCAAAATTCTCTGCTAAAATTAGTACAAATACTTAACCCATAGTATTCCCCATTAGTTCCATTATATTATCAACCAAAATGACACCTTATTTCTCTCCCTATATTCCCTCACGTATCATCTAATGACTTGGCAATAACAAATTGCGGTGGCTAACAAGTGGCACTTAATTTTTACAGCCACCAGTTGCTTCGAGAAGAGCTCTTCATAATTGATTTCATTAAATTGCTGGGAAAGCAACAAGTTGCCAGATATAAAAAAAAAACAAACCACCCACAACTCACACCATCATCTCCGAACTGAAAGTAAAAACAAATTAAGCTCTCCGACGACGTCGACGACGACGGCGAAATAATTGGGGGAATTCCCGCAAAACGTCCCAGACAAGCAGCAGCAGCAGCAGTAGAAGAAGCAGCGGGAGGAAAATGAAAATGAAGAAGAGAGGATGGAGGATGGAGTGGAGGAAAAACTGAGCCAGACACTTTGACATAATTTCCCAGGCAGCAGACGTCGCCGCCACCCGCACAAGGACACGACCATAACCAACCCCAACAAAGTTTTAATTAATTGCGCCCGACTCTCTCTCTCTCCCTTTCTCTCTCTCTTCCCTTTTCTCTGGGTAAAAGCCGGGAAAATGAAAATGAGTCAAGCTGGTAAAAGTTGGGCGCGCACACATACACACACATACAGCGAAAATGTTCATTTTCACGTACACGAATTTCTCAGGGGTTTCCTGAGTTTTCCATAAAGACACAGGACCTCTTTGGAGGAGCAGAAGGTGGCAGAAGCAAGCAGCACAATGCGGCTTAATTTCATTATGTGTGTTGCCAAAAGATGTTGCGCCTGCTGCCGGGTTTTTATTGTTGCTATAGCTACATTTGTTGTTGCTTTTAGAAAAAGTTGTTGCTCTTGCTTTGAGACTTTGTTGCTGATTTTCGTGCTGCAACTTGGGATATGATTACAGTTGTAGGTGTTGCAAGTTTGTGGAGCTGCTGCAGGTGGCTGCTGGAAATGCAGTTGCAAATATTCTTATTATATTTTCACTACAAATATTCAAAGCATTATTTTTAATCACCGGAACATATAGTTAATTAGTTTATTAAAAATCAAATATAACTTACACACTACAGGGAAAAGGTTGAACTCTTTAAATTTAAGATAAATGTCTGAAATAATTTTTTAAAATATTTTAATACATTTTCCTTATTTCAGTAACTTTACTAGATTTAAAAATATAATAAAACATTTAAAATTCTCCCTGCAAAAAAAGCAAGATGATTGTGAAGTGCCATGCTAAACTTTTGCCTCTTTACACTTTCCCTTTTATTTTTCTGGTCTCTGGAAAAAGTTTTCAGAGCAAAGCTGTGCAAAAACAAAGGCTAAAAAAAATCAGCAAAGATATATATGTATATATATCCTTTATACATATCCGCTGGCCAACTTCCTGAACGTCGGTTCAATGAGGAGAAGCTGCGTAAAATTATCGAATGCAAAGCATAAAATCCTCAATCAAATTCATGATGCGTGAAGAGACAAAAGACAAAAGCGTTTCGAATTCGCTTCAGGTAGCCAAGGAAACGATGATATTGATATGCGGGCCTAGATTTTGTATGCAGATGAGCACGTTTCGAGGCCCATCCCACATCAGCAATTTGAGCATGAAATATGTATTGAAAGTTTGGCATAAAAGTCTAATTAAGTGCAGAGACCAGAAACCCAGAACCGCAAACACTCGTCGAATGAGTTCCAATGTTTTTGTGGAAAGTCAGATTCAGGTTCACGTATTCCCTTTCCTATTTTCTTTTTTACTACCCCTATTGTCAATAAATATGGGAACACAAAAAACAGGAGGAGGTATAAGGATAGGATGCTCTCGAAACCCTTTTTTCCCGGCTCCGGCTCATTGTCTGTTGTGGCATCCGAAGGCGATTTATTGCCGATTTGCCCCTCCGAACAAGGAAAGTGCTTCATGCACTGGGAAAAATTATATGGGAAGTATTTTTATATGGAAATTAGGTTAGAAGGTTAGTAGAATGCAGGAAAAATATATCCTTTTTTAGCTAACGATTTCTTTTTCTATATTTTTTTTCTTTTGTTGAAGTTTAAAATATTAAATTGTAGGCAATATTATAAATACTTCAGAAAAAAAATAAAATGTTTAGAGAATATACATAAAAAAATTTAAATAATTATTTTGTTGAATTTAAAAAGCTATTTTACTAATTTTAAAATAAATACTAAGGTCATATGTAATCGCTTCTAAATTCTCTTAAATTTTCTTTGATTGTTTTTTTTTTTTTAATTATATTCAATATACCAATTGCATACACAAATTTTTCCCAGTGTCCCCATAAAGATAGAACATTTATCTGATCAGCTCAGGGGTCTTAGGCTAAGGGGGTGCGGTTACCCCTTTTGTGATCTGCCATTGTCCTCCGGCTCTCGGGCATTATTATAAATTTGCCTTTTAATTTACGTTACGCCGATTTCAAACAATGCCCGGCTATGAATATTCATAATGCGCCGAATCACAACCGAACTGACAATCGCATGTTAATGGGCTGGCATATGTTAAGGATTCCCCCTGCGCCTCCTGCAGGATCTATAAAGGGTATATCATAGTGCTCTGCTATGGAAATTGTTGATTTATGCCCTGGATTTCGGCGCAATGCCAATATTTCTTTATGTCGAACTGGCATTTAACAACACATTTACATGCTGTTTTTACGTGTGTCCTCTATTTTTATTTTTTATTCAGAGTTTATTTTTTTTATTACGGGTATACATAGTTCTGGGTTAAAGGGTTCCGGGACATTGAATTGCCCATGAAATTTCAAGTGCTGTGCTCGGTGACATCGAGAGAGAGTTGGGTGACTCTTTTACAATAGGTTTAAGTGTTTGGATAACAAAAAAAATATTTTCCGACAAGTTGTGGCATTCAAAATAAACAAAAAATATTGACAAAAGGTAATTGAGCTTGTAGGAGAGGTATTCTTGGGTTCTTTTCTATTATTTATGTAATAGAAATATATTTTTTGAGTTAATACGAATTTCAATAATAAAACCTTTGCAACTTTTTGTATTCATATTTTTAAAGAATATTTTCTGTATGTTTCTGTTAGTTCTTTTCTTTTTGAACATTTTCCCTTGCCTTCTATACTGTCTATTCCCTACCTTCCACCCAAAACTTGAGCAATATTCAAAGCCTAACGCATCGTCAAAAAATAAATAATAACCAAAGGAAACAAAAATCGAAAAAAAGCCTGCCCTGAGCCGCCGCAGACGCCAGCTCATCAATCAAACGACAGAAGGCCTTTACCGAATTTGTCAGTTTTTTAAGCCGAATGAAATAACCAAATGCTCGAATCTCCAAGCCCCGCAAAAATCCCCTGCAGAACGCCTTCCGCAGGGAAGAAATCAACGGCAGACGACGAAGGAGAGGACAGATTGATGTGGGCATTACGTGACCAGTGCCCAAAAGGGGTTTGATCTTTGAGTCAGCCTTCGAATACCGCTCGCTGGGTAATTTATGCGCCGGCGTAAACGCCTCGCAAAAATAAAAAAACGGAAAGAACGATAACTGAGAGCTGTAGAACCTTTTCAGTTTTTTACCTGGGCAAAGGACATCCTCCCCTCTGATGATCCCGGTTGAATAAATTAGAATTTATGCGCGATTTGCATGGCTGAGGCAGCGAACCCTTTACAGCTGTTCTGAGGATCCTCAAAGCAGCTCAGTTTGTGCGTGAAGCTCGAGCGAGATGGTTCAGATGGAGGATATAGATATAGAAAAGCCACCTTATACACAGTGGAAAATATAGTGTGGAATATTATACTACTATAAAGTGTTTGAAAGAAAAATTAAAGTGTGGAGTTAAAAATTTTATACAATCAGAAATTATCTAGTTTTAAGGATGTACTTTAGTCTCTTTCAACTTTGTTTTAATTGCTATATTCTTAACCCATTATTTTTATTAAATTTATTACCTTGTTTATGGCCAAGATAAACCTGGGAAATTATATATTTTCCCCTCACTGTGTAATCCCCTATGGAAACAACGTCCCTGTCTCAGGCACGCATGCGTGACTCCTCCTTTACGGTCAAGTGGCAGTGACATGGGTGGCGGCTTGGCCAAAGGTTTGAAGGGAAACCCCATATCTGGGAATGCTTGGGGAGGTGCTGCCTCAAGTTCTGTTCTAGTAGCGCTCCTCCACCGGTGGCCACTTCACATGAGCCGACTCTTCAAGCCGAAGTTAATAATATGAAAGAAATCACTTGGCAGCTTTGCTGCATTGTTAAAAGTTTTTTAAGCCGCGCCTCAAACATAAGAAGAAAAAAAAAATGTTAAAAAGGGGATACGAGAAACGCCGCCTCATATGTGGCAAACAAAGTTATTTGTGGTAGCGCTTTTATGCTGGCTTTTTCCCTACTCGGCCCCCTTATTATACCCTGAAAGATGGGTACTATGATTTTGTAAAGGAATTTTGTAGTCCTTGAAATGTTCAATATATTTACTTAATTTTTTGGGACCTTCAAAAGGTTTAATAACTCGATTTTGGCTTGGTAGAAGTGCTTAAGGGGTGAAACTTTAATTATAATATATTAATTTCTGGGAAAGACTTATAGGTTCTCAAGGAAAAAAAGGAGTTAGACCTTTTGAAATCATAATTACAAGGTTCAAGGATATTTTAAAGGGACTTTAATGATAATATTCTGTTATTTTACTTCATTTTTTATTTCTTCCATATAATTTTATAGAGTTAATATCCTCTAAAGAGTATTTCCCACTTCACTAACCTTTCCCTTTTTCTATTTCTTCCGACAAAGGTAGTGCTCATCGGGCGCCAACAAACTTTGCTGTTTGCAAAAGTTTTTTTTCTCGTCGCTTTTCCTGCATTTTTTACTCAATTTCTTTGTTGGAAAATACGCAGTAGCGGAGCAGCAGCAGCAGCAGCAGCCGCTGCGTAAAACTTTTCACTTTGACTCGACTTTATTGTATTTCTAATACTTTGCCTTTTCAGCCAAGTTAGTGGCTGCTGCTGCCTCGTCGGCGGCAGCATGTGAACAATGTAAGCGGCCAACGGTTGCCAAACTGTAAGCGTCCATAAAAATGTTTGGTCTGGCTACTTGAGGAGATCTTCTTCCCGGGACTTCCCCCTCATATCGGTTCACTAAGGTTCAAGCTGGAGAGCTCACACACACACACACACACACTCCTCTTCGCACACACAGATTGTAGACAATTGAAAATTTTACATTTTATGACGCTGCGCAATTTGTGGCTGTTGCCAAGACTTTGGCAAATTCTTGATTCTTGAATAAGGGAAAAGTTACGGAGAGGGTTTTCTTTCCTTTCCTTTTTTTGTGTTTTTTTTTGCTACCTTGCTACACAGCATGACAAGCAACTTTTGGGCAGGGCAGAGATGATAGTTTTGTAAGTTATTGAATGGTAGACTCATGCCTCTTAAAAAGCTATCTTTTATTTACCAAATTTATTAATATTAGAAGGCAATGTATTAATGCAAATGTTTAAATACAAATTTAAAGTGAAATATTTTCTTTATTAGATTTTTAAAGTAAACTAACACTTTCCTTTGAATTAAAGTCCCCGTAAATTGGCATCCATCTTGGCTCTAAAGTTACCTTATTTATATGTACACATATCAAGCAATTGGATTTAGCAGCAAATTGGGTAGACAAAGCCAAAGACACATATGCTGAGCTACTACCTCTGAGTATTCCAATGGCACAAAGCTCGTTTGAAAGCCTTTGTCGCAAAGCCCATTAAATGCTGGGGCCACCAATTTGCCCAGGAACTGAGACAGCAGCAGTGGCAGAAACTGAAACCGAAACAGAAATAGAAATATAAACACAGAGAGGAAAATTGTTGTATCACTTGCCTAAAAGAATACTTGAAATAGTTAAAAATTAGTTAATTAATTAATTTATTAGAGATATTTGAGTTCTTTTTGAAAATGGTGCCTAAAAGTTGACTATGATAACGGATTATAGTGGGAAATCTTTGCATAAGTTTTATAGCATACTTTTAGGTATCTCTTTTAAAAGATTTTAAATCTCCTACGAATTTTTTGAAAGCTCTGAATAATGTTTCCCTTTCCTGATCTTTACTTTCTTTATTTAAAACTTCAACTTTCAATTCCCTCAGTGCAGATGTGGAGACAGAGTTTCGTCCTGGATCGACTCTGCCAAATGAAATGTGATGAATTGTATGTAATTTGGCTGGGCGACATTTGCATGAGGAAAAGTCGGTCCCCGTTCGCTCGCTCGCTAGCTCGCTTTTCCCGCTTTTCCAAAATGGCAAACTGTCAGTTTGGAGTTCTTCTTTCGGCCCGAACCGTGCAGAAACTGTGCGGCACTCACATCTCATTAATTTGTGATTGATACGCTGACTCTGAGCTCTCATCTCCTCCCAGCCCCGGATCCCGGATCCCCCTTCTAAGCCATCTTCCCCCCGCCCCCGTCACCGCTTCCCTTTGGGTTGACAGTGTGTTTGTGCGTAAAGCGTCACAAATGAAATTGAAGTGTGTTTGTGATCCCATTACAAATAAGTAAAGGAAGCTTCCAGGACGAGAGGAAAGAGGCGGGGTGGTGGTTCTACACATTTGATGGATTTGCATGCGCTGTGACACAAGTCACTAAAATATCTTATTACACAGACACATATAGAGGGGGGGACCATGTGTGCATGTGTGCGTGCTCCTGCCTTTGGCAGCCATTTTTTATTTGAAACTCATATAGGCCGCATAAACAAACAGGACCCGCCATTGGACTCAACCAAGCTACAATCCATCCAAAGTGCACGGGAATCAATTTTTAAAATATTTTTACTTGATTTTGAGTTCTTAAATTTTTTAAAATATACAACAAATAATATATCAAGATGAAATTAAATTTGAAAAATGTTTAAATTGTTTCTGTAAATATAAAAATTGTTAATTATATTTTAAAAATTATTTATTGTTGAAGAGAAATGTTTTGCTTTAACACGCACAGTTTTAAAGTTTATCAGAGAGATTAAATATCTAAAAACTTTTTATCTAAGATCACTTATTTTCTGGAAGAAAACTTTTAATAATTTTGTATATTTCTTAATTTTTCACAGTGCATCTGGTCCCCCATCATTTTGTCCTGACGAAATTGTCTCCCATTTATTTTTCAACTTCGATTTTTGCCTGTCGCGCTTTTGCGTATTTCCATTTCGTATTTTTTTTATTTTTTGTTTTCCATTTTTTTTTTTATTTTGCAAATTGACACCCTCACACGCACGCACGCACTCACACACACACGCGGGAGAGAGGGCTTGTTAGTATGG
>VNJS01014017.1:0-15112 GCA_008042575.1 Drosophila watanabei | reverse complement strand
GATCTGCCTCGGTGTGGGAGACTCCCCCGTGTTAGTGTTAATTTTTAATTGTGCTAAATGTGCACATAAATACACGATAACCGTTCGCAACAGCAATCGCACAACACACACAGCTCGCAATCCACAATTTTCAATTTCAACACCCACCCATAATTTGGCTTATTTGTGGCTTTTACTCTGCTTGCTTTTTTTGTGCCCCTTCCCCTGATGCTTTTTTATATATATTTTTTTGTGTTACTTTGTATTATTGTCGCTGGCATTGGGATACAACAGCTGTCATTGTATCGGTGCTTGTGCATGACTTAATAGCTGATAAATAATATATGGTAGGTCACCCAGAGATATATATCTCTGAGTATTTGATACTTTGCGCACACAAAATGCATTTGTCCATTAGAGTGGCAGGCAGTCTAAGATACACTAATAATTGTATCTTGTATTGATTTCCTTATCGGTAGCAAGAAAGGGTCATATAAGAAGTGTAAATACTTCAAATTGCACAATTGTATATAAATATTTGATAAATTAAGTCAAGAAAATTTTTAATAATTGAGTCATTTTCCATAAGATATCTTTGTTCTTCTAAACACACTTTAATATGGCTTTTGTTCAACTATTGGCGTTAAGAATTTCTCTATTAAATGCTTATATTCACATCCATGATGATCGAGCAATGAAAATCATAAAATGTTTATGCTTTAAACGCATTTAAGAGATTTTATAAACAATCTGAAGCTGCGGGAAATTGACCTTATGATTTATCATTTGGTATTCTTCCATTTTTTTTGAATGATTTTTCTCCTCAAGTGATTTATTTCCCACACGAGCAATAAATATTAAGTTTTAAGTTTATTTGCTCTTGTTTTGTTCTTTTTAGAGGGCCTACCTCAAGACAAAAATATAATTCCTTTGATGTTTATGTTTAGAACAAGGCATTTGCTAAATGTGGCCACCTCCCCTAAGAATATTATTTTAAATGATTAATTTATTAATCTTTAAGAAAGAACTTTCAGATTGTATGAGTAATACAATAGATAGATAATAGATAATAGAATAGATAATACAATAGATATTTCATTTGAATTGAAACTAAAGATTTATTTCAAAAGCATTCTAAATATTTTTCTTTTATAGCTTATTCCGAGAGTCTTTTGTTTTTAATATTTATTAAGATTACATTTTTATTGGAAATGAAGATGCATGTTCAAAGTTTTTTTAAATACATTTCTTATATAGTTTATTCCCAGAATCTTTTGTTTTAATATTCATTGGATGTCTATATTTATTACGCACATGTATTTAAAGTTTATTATTCAATTTCCCAGCCTACCTTACGGCAAAAATCTATGCCTTTTGATATTTACGCTTACAAGCATTTATAATTCATAAACTTTTTTCGTAGACAACGGGTCGTATGAGTAATATGCCTTTCGTATTTAATATTCATTGGAAGTTTACATTTATTTCCCGCTCTCTGCACGCAAGCGTTCCAATTTGCAGTTATACATATTTTATTAATCTTTTCACAATAAACATTTTGGCGCAGCAATATTTCTCTAGACCCGGAAAGATGGGGGTGAAAGAGGGAGGAGCATGAGGTGGCACCCAATTTGGCAACCACGACTGTATGTGGCATGTGGCAAGTCTTTGGGTTCCTTTATTCTCTCGCCTGCAGATGCGGTTGCCACAGCTTCTGTTTGTATATATATGGAAGATGGTAGATGGTAGAGCTAGAGATGGCGATGGAAGACGGAAGATGCTGGCTCATGATTCTGCGAATGGCGTGAACTTTTCCCCTGCCCCATAGTTTTCCACACTCGCCTCCCGCTGCGATTTTAGATTGCCCCAGTCCAGCCGTATGTTTGTGTTAACAGTGAAAAGTATTTGCTCATCGGAACACGTTCGTTTTTTGTTGTTTCTTTTGTTTTTTTGTGGTTTCAACAATTGAATAAAATAATAGAGTGAAAATGTGGGAGATAAAGAAAATACAGGAACATTTTAAATTATTTATTCAGGTTAGTGGTCCCGTTGGTGCTGATGGCTGATGCTGATTAAATATAAATCTTTTGTTAAACTAATATTTTTTGTCGAATAAATGAACAGTGTGGAAAGTAAAGAAAATATTAAAAAACTGTTAGGAAAACTAACATAGTTCAATTTTGAGTTTTTAATTTATTGATAAAATATTGAGAAATTAAACATAAAATTCCTATTTTATCCAATCAAAAACAGTTTGCTTAATTAATTTGTAATTTATTTTTAGATTCAGCTATGATTCTTTTACTGAAAACTATAAATTCAATAAATGTAAGCACATATAAACAATTTTTAAAGACAGACATTTATGCCGAACCTTTTTCAACAATAAAGCTAGAAATGAATAAGGCAAATTTAACAATTTATAATAATTTAAAATCCTTTAACAACAATTTTCAATATATTGAATAATTATCTAGACCAGCAAAATGTTTGTTTAAGCTTTAAAATTAAATCAAACCCGGAATACTTAATTTGCATTGCTCTGGCCTCGAAATGATTGCATAAAATCCAAATAAATTTCAAATAAATTTAATAAATTCTATTATAATGACACCGACAAGCCGATAAATAACAAATTTATCAGTTTAAGGCCGCAGTCGTGTGTGAACAAAGCAAAATGCTATTAGTGTGTGGATTTAACTCGACTGTCAGGTTTCTGGCTCATTGCCTGCTTTTAGGCAGCAGCTGCACAGTGCCATGAGTTAAGCCCGAAAGTAGGCAATTGTGTAACCAAAAACCTGAATTTCAAATTGGAAAAGATTAAATTTGGGAGAGAGAAAAAAAAAACAGAAAACAGAAAACCAAAACAGAAACAAAGGCAGAAACAAACAACTGATTTACGAGCCAACTGGGATTGCCCAACTGCAGTTGGCCCGTGTACTTAATTTGCCAGTGTTTTGGGAATGTATTTTAGCACATGTGTGCCGCCATTAAGTGTTTAAAATATGCATGCTTTAATTGTCAGCCAGCTGCCTCTGCCAGCCTGCATTCGATTTTTAACTTTAACTCGCACCCAACAGTGGGTGAGCTCTCGAGTTTCACAGATACTGCGATACAATCTATAATGACTGGCATTAAACGCTCGTCAGCCGCGGAATCGGAAGCGAAACGAATCAGAAGTGCCACTAAAAAGCGACAAAAATATGGTGAAAAAAACCCCTACAAGCTTTAGAAACAAAGACACTTCGTCTTCGTCATCGAATGCGCGTTTGATCAGTTCCGTCGAATCAAATCTGATCGCGGAATGCCCAGCAATCAAAGCAGCGTTCAAACACCTGAGTTCAGGTGTTGTTTTGTGGGTTTTTGTTGCCTCAATTTTCTATTGTCGACCCGACGACACCCGGTAGTTGGAATCACAAAAAAATGGGGCGTATAAGGCGATAGTATTACATAGAGTTGGCCTCAGGATGCGTTAAATAGTGATTGAGTTCCTTATAAGTTTCGGAAGCCATACAAGGCGCCTATCCATATACATTCTTCCTGAAGAATCAAATATTTTTTGATGCCTTTGATGTTTTTTATGGCACATTAAAAAGTTATTATTGAGTTATTGAACCATTGAAATTGTATATATTGAAGTCTTATAAATAATATTGAATTTGAAATAAATATGACTGATCATTCATCAAAAATTTTGCTTAATAATTTGCAGACTTTTTAACATTTCATATTGGTTAATGAACCGTTTATAAAAAAGAAGAAAACTGCTTTTGTTCATATAGACCAAAGTCATTTTTATTGTCTTTAAAAAACTAAGGTTAGGAACTATCAATGATTGAAATATATTTTTTAATTTATAGAATTAAAATATTATATAAACTGTATGCTTACATATATGTATATAGAATATTTACTAAACATTTCAGACTTGTCAAATCAAATTTGCAAAGTTTGCTAATACTTTGCACCGTATTCAAAGAATTTGTAGAGGTATCCCATATAAACTTTTAACACTTTAGTGCCAATTGAGGCTGATAGGTAAAGGCAGTTTTTGTATTATAGAACTATTAGTATATTATAAAATGATTATTTAATAACAGTATTAAATAAGAAGAAGAAGAATTTATGTATGCCTCAAGTTAGCCTTAGAAACCTACATTACTTGGAAGGAGTTAGCTATCTTATTGAGTTTAAAGAACATTATCTAATATGGAAGTGAATTTAGAGAGCAATGTGAACAATACTCTCTAAACTCACTCCCAAATTATGTAATAGGTATCCCCTGATCGAATCCTATAGTTTTTGTGGTGTTCTATTAATTGCTGTTGTGCTTTGCATGCGCGGTGTAAACGCTAATGCGTTAAATGAGCTGTTGATGCCCGCTCGCGATGGCTAATTAGAGCGATTTCCGATGCATAAATTACGAAAATTTACCGTTTTCCCAAAGTCTGTCTGACTGACTGGCTGGCTGGCTGGATGGTTGGAAAAAAAGGGTTAATTTACATAATACCCAGGCAAGCGCCCACGCCGTCAGCTGGTGAACACATCAGACTCACTCGCATGGCACTCGTAATACATAATACAAAGCGGCTCAAAGCGCGTGGAACGCGATGATGAAGTTAATACGCTAAATTGGTCAAAACAAACGAATCGAGCAAAGTCGAATGTCGGCGAAGCAGCCAGCAGCCAGCAGCAGAGAAAGACGGCAACAGCTTTGGCGAAAGAGACAGGCACAGAGAGGGAAAGAGAGAGAGGTTGAGAAACAGAGAGAGAAATTCAGACAGAAATTCTAGTGATCCGCGTAATAACTGAAGTTGGACGCTCAGTTGCTCAGCGGCAGTTGACAGCGTCGGTTCGTGGCTCGTTCGTGGATCGTGTGTTTGGCCCAAGGTTAACTAGCCAAGATCAGAGTTCCGAGATTGGAGCTTGGGAGCTGCCCGATCCGAGATCTGAGATCCGAGCTTCGAGAGAGCGAAGATCACCCAAGATAGCAATCTATGAGATGTCGTTTTTCCGCAACATACGCTCCTCCCTGTCGTCATCGTCACGGGCCAAGAGTTCGCGCTCCTCCTCCCGCGACACGACACCCGTCCGCTCCGTGTCCCGGCCCGGCAGCGTGATCAGCTCGCTTAGCCATCGCAGGGACTCCACCACCAGCTCCACTCTGCAGCGCGGCGACACCTTTATCCTGCCCAATTCGGAAGAGGAGGAGACAGCAGGCGGAGCCGCTTCAAACACCTCAACCCTAGAGAAGAAGTCCAAGAAGTCCAAGGTCTTCAGCAAGTTCAGCACTTTTACGAAGCGCAAAAAGACCCCGTCGCCGGAGGAAGTGGCCAGCTTTGAGCACCATCCCAGCGACACCGCCACCAACACGTACTACAAGTGGCGCAGCGATGGAGCGGATCGCCTGCAGGACTACGATGCCCAGTCGGATCCCTTCAACTTCCTGTACGAACAGCACTCCAGTCTGCGCAACCTGCAATCCGCGGACAACGGCGGTGGCGTCCATCGGCAGGCCAGCATTGGCTCCAACTCGAGTGGCAGCTTCGATTCCTCCACCTACCGCAAGAGCAAGGCGCCCACGCATCTGCGGGAGCAGCTGGAGCAGCTGAAAACCCACTCGAACGACGACCTGCTCGAGGATCAACAGCGGGAGGAGGACGAGCGGGAGAAGTACAAAACGGTGACGTTGAATAGCTTTAGGAAGTCTTTCCGCGATCGCTTGCTGCAGCAGCAAAAGGAGACGCCTCACAATCCCGCCTGGTTCGTGGAGGTACCCGCCGCCCAACAGTCGACCGTCAAGACTGCGGAACGCCGTGAATCCAAGGAGAATCGCCCGGATTTCCTGGTCTTTGACAATGAGAATTACCGGCCCCAGTCGCGGTCCCCGCTCCGGGATCGTCCATCGCGCTCCGCCACCCGATCGCCAGTGAAACGAAATGAGACCTTCCGGGTGGCTCAGCCCTCGATGCGTCACATCTCCCCGTCTCCGACTCCGGATCTAGTGCCGCCCGCTCCCTCCATCCGCATCGAGATCAAGAACTCTATATCGCCACACTCTCCGGGCAGGTTTGTGCCCGTGGGCGTGGCCAAGCCCATGCCAACCACGGAGTACTATGCCCAAAGACTGCTGGCTGCAAATCACCAGCAGCAGCAGCAACATCACCGCCAGCAGCAGCATCTCCAGCAGCAGCAACAGAAATCCGGACTTGGAGTAAGGAGCTCCAGTCCCAGTCAGAGCTCCCGGTGGTACCGGCAGCAGCCTTCACCCAACCGGTTGAGTCATCAGATGCAAAATCCCCCACAGCAGAAGGGTGGCCGCACCCTGGTGCACATAGGATCCGATCAAGGCAAGGCCATGATGCCTCCTCCCGCGCGAGGAAGGGCGCCCACGCGGGTCCAGCTGTACGGGAATAAGCCCCAGAGTCGCCCCCCGCCAACGACCTACTTCGGCGGCCACTACAATGCACCTGCAAAGTCCGCCGTCGCTCCCCGGGGATCGTCCGTTGGAGGCCACACTGTATATTTGGGGCGTCGCGATCCGCCGATGACACGTGCCACCAATAGCACCAGCACCAGCAGCGCCGCCCACGTTCCCGCCCCCATGCCGCGTCGCAACCGATCGCCGATCAAGATGCCCTGGCGGTAGGCGTCAACCGGGCCAATCTATAGAACGGAGAATGGAGAGTGGAGAATCAAGAATGAGTGGCTCGCACATATACGGCTATATAGATGTACATATATGTGATAGCTTCTTTCCAAAGTGACAAAGTCGCCGCCTGATATTGCGTCATGATCGGAGAGCTGGAGCTGCGCTGGGAAACGCAGCTTGGCAAACGAATCCATAATGTGCAAATAAATGATTTATGTATCCATCAGTACCCCATACAGTCCCGTATCGTGTGTTGTGAATTTTTTCGTACGTCAAATTATTGTTAAGTTAATAAAAAATACAAAAAAAAAAAAAAAAGAAAAAATGAAAACAAATAAACGACAACAGATAATTCAAAATGTACGCTAGCCCCACGGGGGATTTTTTTTTATTTTGATGGCTCCAGCGAACCCGAAAAAGCACTCGGATTTTGTCAGTACAGAATTGTTGTCAAGTGTTAATTGCCAGTCTCGAGTTGGCCCCAAAAAGATGGCTCTGCCCTGGTACCTACCACGGGTACATGTGCTCTATAAAAAATGTAGTTAGTTCAACGGATATATGAGCGTATATATCGCCTGGTGCCGCTCTATGACTAACTGTGCATGAAAATGAGCGAGCGTTACGTGACAGGCATTAAATATGGTCACTCGATTGGGCCCGATGCGGAGAGGGTGCGGGCCATTTCTAGTTAGAAAGCAGCTGATGAGCTTCTGGCCGTATTTGGAGCTGCAAAAGATGTATTTGTACTCGCGCAAGCAAATTATGGAATAAATTGTCTTTTGCCCCGACTCAAAATCCCCAAAGGCACTGACTGGGTGATGTCAGCAGCCGCCGTTCTATGCGCTTCTCAAGATGTTTACATAGGGGGATGCATCAAGGGGAGGGACTTGTCTTGGTATATTCTGAATATCCTTCTATAAATGGAATTATTTCTATTAATGAATCTGTTTAAAGAAGAATTATTTATAGTCTCCTTATTTGTATAAAAGACTGTGGAAAAGGTTGTAAATATAGCCAAGAGCCTCTTTAGACACTGGGTAATGTCAGCCGCCGTTCTATGCGCTTCTCAAGATGTTTACCTAAGGGGTGCATGAAGGGAAGGGACTTGTCTCAGTATATTCTATAAACTAATATCGTAATATCTTATTTATAGAAGAAATATTGATAATTTTATTAATACCATAGACTTTGTACCTAGGGTTATAAATATACCAAAAATACCCCCAGGAACTGGATGATATCACACGCCGTTCTATGCGCTTCTCAAGATGTTTACCTAAGGGGTGCATCTAGAAAGAAATGCCCGGTCTTCTTCCTTCTATAAATGAATCTGTATAAATCAGAATTATTTATAATCTCCTTATTTGTATCAATGACGATGTGCTAAAGTTCTAAATATAGATTGCCACGATGACTAGAGGTTCTCGCTGCTGGTCATTAGGTTAATAATTTCCGTTCACAATAAATTCAATTAAATTAAATACGTAGCTTCGCTTTAATTAAGAAAATAATAAAAGGTCATTATAAATTATAGTTTTAAATTCAGTTGCGTTATGGGAAAATTGTTAATAGGCTTCTAAAATTTTTAATTGAATAAATAGCAAGGGAATTTAATAAACAGAACTTCCTCACACTTAAAAATATATAAAAATGTGGGTAATATTTTAGTTAGAAAGGTTGAAAACAAAGATGTCATTGAGTTATAAGATTAATAATAATTTAAATCACATAAATAAATTTTAGCTTACATTTAAGCATAATTTATATATATTTTCTATTTTCTGGCTTTTGATGTTAAAATGCGGTTCCGACTCCGGTTTCGCTGCCCGCATCCGTCTCTTGGCTGTCCGCTAATTAGTGGATCATTGCCCCAGTCTAACTCCAGTTCAACTCTCCGCACATTTTACTTTCTAATCTGGCCAGCAACGAGGCCAGCATAGCACTCTGACTCGTCTCTGGCCAAAAGATACAAGATCCGAGATACTTCTTTAGTCGGACTGAAAACTCTTAAAATGGTCAGTGCAACCTGAGTTTTTGCTCGAGTCTACGCATGATCTTGAACTACATTCCAGCTGAGATCAGTCTCAGCTGACGACGACTACGACGCACTTCTGTCTAGTTGGGGTTTCTATTGCGTTAATGTTAACTAGAGTGTGAAAAAATGAGACGCCTAAGTTTGCAATGTAAGCTAAAACGCAGATTAACCTTGCCTATATGGCTGAGACTGTGGATCTTGGCGCGATTTTTGCGTGGGCCTGGTCTACGAAACAGGTTGAAATCCGACTTTGAACCGTCATCATCATCGCCTGTAAATAGCGGCGGGCTAATTCGCGATCATTAGGTCGCAGGTTCCCCATTCCCCAGAAACTCCAGTTGTTCCGTCTCTGCATTTGTTAATTTGCTTTGTATGTTCGGAGTACTTAAACTTAAGTGTGTCGGATTTTTCGGGGTCTCTCGCTCTCTCCCTCTTTTTGTTTTTGGGTTGAGTTTTGCAATAAACAAACACTTACTGTGTTCTGCCTGCGCTTTATAAGATATACTATATATGCGAGAGTGTATTTTTTTTATACTACGCATAGATTCGATTCCAAGTAACTGAAGACCGGTTTCTCGACTGCTTTTTTTTCTTTCTGTTTTTGCCGCCAACGAAGACGACGACCTACGGATTTTAATACCCTTTACTGATGGCTCTGGGCAAGGGGTTTAGGCCATAAAAATTGTGTTAAGTGGGAAAACCCTGAATTAGCTGGAATTTTGTGTGAAATTTATAACTATTAAATGTATTTGTTATGCATTTTTAGTATGGTTTTGAATACAATGTTGTCTTACTAAGAAGTCCTGATATATAGAAATTAAGATTAAGATATTTAAATGCTAGATTTTACAAATATTTTTAGGCCTAATTAGGTTGGGCAACAGGTCGTATGAGTAATTTAATGTAATAATAAAATTTGCTAAATGTTTTTTAAAAGAAGTATTTAATTTAATAAAATAATATACCTTAAAGGTTTAGTTTATTTATTTTAAATGGAAATACTCTACTTGAAAAAAATCCACATGGCGTATGAGTAATATACCATAAATTACTTTTATTCTTATTTAAAAAATAAATATAAAGATAGATATAACGATAAACATTTCCAAAAACTTTTTTTTTATCTTTAAGGGGATCCAAAATTCTTTTATTAAAAGAAAGGTATCTTCTGGTCGATCATTAAACCCTTTTACTCCCATTTTACTACAGACAAACAGTCAACAGCCGGTGGCATAGCGTCATTGTTCGAAAATGTAGTGGCTAAACGAACTTTGATTCCGATTTGTATATATATATTTCGATATATTTCGCCAAACACTCTGCTAGGCTGTGCCAGAATTTCAGAGTCGAGAGTGGGAGTCCCGGCCAGTGAGTGGGCTTGGACTGAGACCCAACCAAAGCGAACTGGACTGGTCGCCATTAGTGCCCCGATTTGTATGTGCTAAACTTTACAAGACCGCGAGCCAAAAGTCGAGATGCCAAAAACGGCAATTGCAGCATAAGTTTTCACATACTTGTGTCGCGAAACGAATTCTCAGCTCATGTTTATTTATACTGGAGATTATGGAAATTAAAACGCAATTGGTTCACAGCACCCGAAGCCAAGTGACATCATGGGGACTTGGATTAGGAGGGGCAGTGGCGGAGGAATCATACAAATGGGTTGATAATCCATGCATTACATTAAAGCCGATTGGATGAAATGTGTTTAATATCAAATTACGACCCTAACATGCTGTGAAACTTTCTCCTTTCATCCAGCCATCGAGGGATTTATTGACACAGCCATTTGTTTAATTGGAGGCCCATTAATCTGGGCCAAAGAACCGGAGGAACCGTCAAAGTCAAAGCGGAAGACAAAGCGGCGACCCGCTTAAGTGGAAATCAAACATTTGCCCCACAGCCCCGCCAAGTTGCAACTTAATGCCAATAATATCCGCGCGTCAGGCGCAAATGTTTGCCCTGTCTGTCTGTCTCCGCGTCCTCATCCTCGTCCTCGTCCTCGTCCTCGTCCCTATACCCTGGCCCCTGACCTCGGCTTGCTGATCCCTGTGCTGTGAGCCCTGTTCCCTGTTACCCGGCATTGTCATTGTCTCGCTGCCATTTTATTCCGCCGCCTTTCAACTGGGTCAGCATCGATTTTTGGCCAGCGACGTGTCACAATTATCGCTACCAGCGATGGATTCGATGGCACCCAAATGGCTGCCATTCACAAAAAAAATAGGAGCAAATGATGCACTCCTGTCACACGAACCAAGGATACTTGCTACTCAGTGAGGTGTAACTATAAAAGTGGAATACGTAAGCTATTTAAGCTTCAAGAGACTTTAAATCAATTGAAATGGTGCCTAAAAAGTGGGCTTTAATATTTTGCACTTTTGGTATTTCTTAGTGTGTCACATTTCTTTAATAAAATAACTGATCCATCGTAATTATAACTTATTAAATAAAATAAATGGTGTATTGTTATTTCAAATATTAAATTGAAATGCCTTTTAAATGTAAAAGAACAAAACAAAAGTGAGAAAAGCACTTTATAAAAGTTAGGATCCGATAAGTTATTCTTTGAATACCTGTTGATAATACAAAATAATAGTTTATAATATTCTTGTTATCTTTTTTACATTTTTAAGGCTTAAAGGTTTAAGGTTGTCCCCGAACAACTTAATCTTCACATATATTCGTCGCTTTTTAACTAAATAAACAACTGTTTAAAATTGTATAAGGCCATTACATATATAGTATTTTCCCAAAAAAACCATATACCCCTGAACTCCCTGAATACCTCGCACAACAAAAAATGAGCCCAGTCGAATGCACCGAGGGCAGCGCAGGACATCCTGAATATTAATGTCCCGGGTCAAAGCTATGAAAAGTCAAGTCTCGTGTTTATTGGCAAACGCTAAGGATTACATACACAGATACATAGATATATACCGGGCCGGCCGGAAAATAAAACCAAAACAAGTTTTACTGCAGTTCTCGAAACGCGGCACAAAGACAAAGGCAACTTGGCCAAAAATGGAAGCGTGCCAAGTGCGATTTCTGGGTTTTTGTTGTTGTGTTTTTTGCTGTGTTTTTTTTTGGGTTGGTCTTGCCCAGTAGCGTGTATTTTTGGAACAAGTGCAACATCCATGGCGGCAACTGCAACTGCCACTGCCACTGCTCTGCCACAACCATATCCATGTTGCTGCCCCTCCCTTTGAGCTTAACTCTTGGCATGCGGCATCGGTTTCTGCCTCCGTTTCCTTTTGGCCAACTGCAATATTCCCCGCATTTGCATCCCGGAGAGTGGAGAGTGGAGAACGGAGTCCGTAGTCCGTAGTCTGGAGCCCTGTCCGGTAATTTCAGATATGGCTAGCCGTACATGGAATTGTTTGGCGCAATGGCGCGTAAATGAGCAGGGCGCAAATTAAGTTGTAGTATCGTAAATCGGTTTTGTCTGGGCGCCTTGTTTTCTCATTTGCCATCTGAACATGCTTTTTACGTTAAATTAAAAACGGGGCTTAGCACTTGGCAAGGGAAATGCAAATTTTACTCGTAAAAGGTACCATAATTATTTTAATGCTTTTGAATTATTATTTTCAACGACCGTTTTGAGAGGTATTTAGCGGAGTGTTCTGTCATCTACACTTCATAGGTAAATATAATTGAAATAAGTGTGTTTTAGGGTGAAAATTTTCACAATACTTTATTTATCAAACCTTGTTCTAGAGTAAGGTATCTAGTTTATATTTAATTTATAATTAATATAATATATAAGGTCTAGTTGTGGGGAAGTTAGGATCAACAAATAAGATCAATTTATCCGAAAGTTTTCTCAACCCATAAAAGCCATTAATAAAAATTTTAAAGTGTATATTATATTTTTATTTTTAATATTTTTTATTTTATTATTTTTTCAGGGTGCCATTATACGAGAAGTCGAGGATGGTGTGCGCTGTGAACAATGCAAATCAGATTGTCCCGGCTTTGCAGCTCATGATTGGAGGTAAGAAATTCTATAAAAAAAAATAAATGTAAAATATAATTTATAATTTCGGAACAGAATTAAATATATTAATGCTAGAACATTTACAAGGGTACTTAAAATATGTTTAAAATATATTTAAAACCATTCGATATTTCGGTACCCTACACCATACCCACAAAACCATTTATCTTTATTAAACGCTACATAGATATAGTTAAATTTAATATTGAATAAAATATTAGAAAGTATATCAAGCATGTTGTAATATCTGACCAACAAAATGCACATAAATATCCAATATATATTGTATTTCTATAGCTACATCATAAGTGTATCAATTATTTTGCCTGCCACTGTAAAGCTTTCGACAAAAAGCTTTTTCACCTGACATGGTACGCCACACGCGGCCACTAGATGGAGCGACTAAGAGTCCGCTGTGTATTTCAAAAAAAATTAAAAAATAAAAATAAAATTATCAACAAAATAGGGCCAGTAAAATAATAATTACCATCCCAGACAAATAAGCAAACATAAAAACTGGAATCTTCTCCGCCAGAAACACCATAATAGATTCGTTTGGGATGATTTAAATGCAACATTTATAGACCATCTTTCCTGTGTGGGATCCGAATTAGTGTATTTCGGTAAATAAATTATGCGTCAGCGGTGCCAAAAACAGAGAAACCTCCTCTCAAGCAGCGGGGAATCAAGATCCCAGAAAAAAAAGAATATCAACAAACTTGTGGTCCATAAACGACGTTGTGATAGAAATATATATACCCGAAAACCGCAAGTCAGTGGCTGCTGCGATTTGGCACTGCCTCTAAATCCCCTCTATACCCATTTCTATCTCTTTTGCTCTTTGTATATATAGAATCGATGACATCGGTGCAATGTGCAACGGATAATGACTGGCCACAGCGTTAATTTATTGCCCCGAGTTGCGGCCGCGATCCAAATAAATATTTGGCCCTCATTATTTTCACTATTTTTCATTGTTATATTTTGCGAACGCGACTCGGGTTGCGTTTAATTTAACGCGCTTAAATTATGCAATTATTATGCATTTACTTTTTATAATTCTCTTGTATATATATAGGACGTATGCTAATCGGGCAATATTTCGGCAAATCGTCCAGACACTTGGCACTTTCCCACAGCTACTGCTTCAGCTTCCGACCGCGAAAACCATTTCAAATTACGCCATTAATTTGTGAACTCAACCGAATGTCCGACTGTCTGTCTGTCTATCGTCTCCTTTGTCTAACTGCGGTTGCGCCTTGCTTTGTATTTGTGTGTTTTCATTTTGATTTTTGATGCTGGCCGCACGCCAATTCCATTTGATGATTTACGGGGCGTATACGCGATACACTACCGGAGGGGATGGTAACGTATCGCGTATACGCCCAGTATCACAGGTTTTCGCATTAAAAGGAAATGTTAGTAGAATTTATTTAACAAATTTAACCATCGCAACTTAACTTAACTGTTTTTAAAACTTTAAGGATTGCAAAGAGTATTCACTATTCATCAGGACTACCTCTTCGACTCCTACAATTGCCGCAATTTCGTCTTATTGAATTTGTTTGCCATTCATTCGGCAGCATTTTAAAGTATAATTTGCTAAAAGCAACTAAAATATATCTGTTTTCCTTTGAGATTTATGTTATTATGTGGTATTTTTACTACCATCAGGTTCTGGGGTAGTAAATTACATTTTTTAATTCCTTTAACCGAGCAACTTGTACACAAATACTCAACGCACAAGAACCGTAAAAAAGAGATTTGGAAAATTTCTATTTTTAATTATAACGTAGGCATTCCTTTATGGTCGTGTTATTAAATTCATTTGATGAAAACATAGATCTAACTGTCTCAATGAACAATTTATTGTGGGAAAACATACACAGAAAGAATAATATTTGTGATCTTTTGGAAGTAAAAGTAATAGGATGTTTTACAAAATTATTTATTTAAATTAAGCATTCTACATGATTTAATTTTGTTGTAAACATTCTATTCGTTTTAATAAAATTTATTTATATTAAAATTTGAATGAAAATGTTCTCGTTAAGAGAATAAATGCTGCTAAATCAATCTTGTTAATTCAAAGATTACCTTTGATTAAATAATATAACTTATTTGCTTCAAATAGTTTAATAATTCTCTTATTTATTATACCATCTATCTTAATTAAGCCGAATAATAATATTTATTAAAAGCAATTTAATATAATAGTTTGTAAATGCTTATCTATTGTTAATTCTACCAAACATAATTAATTATTTAACCTTTTTCGAGCTAAAGTGACAAATGAGCTTGTAAATAATTAAAATGGGAAAATTGGGTGCTTGAAGCACCTATTGGAGCAACCTTCACCTCGTTGCATTTTCGATTTCCCTCAGCTGCAGCGGCAATTAGCGGGCAATTAAAGACCTCGACTCGATTTTCCATACACATTTACTTAAGGGTT
>VNJS01014005.1:0-31607 GCA_008042575.1 Drosophila watanabei | reverse complement strand
ACTAAAAAATGAAGTATAGTTTGATACAAAAAATTATTTTTTTATACAAGAGGCGCAAAGATCAATTTTGTGTTCTCCACAAAGGCTTTTTTCGCATGTTGTTTTAGTCATATGTGGCTTAAAGAAGCAAAAAGGGCAATTTAAATTTAATCTGGAATGGTTTTAATCATTATTTATATTTTGTTTAACAAATAAGACGTTTGAGGCATTTTTCCCGAGTTAAAGAGAGAGGAGTAACTAGACTTAGCCTAGAAGAACTTAGTTTCTTAATTAATTCGCCCAAAATTGGATATTTTCACCGAAATCTTCAGTATTCCCATCAGATTCGTCCTCTTCAAGAAGGTTTTCAATCGAAATCTTGTCTAAGCCATTGCCTTTACTTATTTACTAGGCCAATTTTCTGCACAAGATTATATGAAACATTACCAAAAAGTCACACTAAAGTTATGCTTCGTCGTTTCGACGACGCGAATTTTCACAAATCATACTTCCATTTAACTGTCGGACTTGTACTTTTGCATAATGCTGTATCTCAGCAAGGACTACAGCTGTACGAAAATCCAGAAAAAATAACCGAAAAATAAATGAAATAATCACTCATATGTGACTATGCGTCGTCGAATCGACGAAGCATAGCCATCTAGGGTTAAACAAAAATCAAGCATTTCAAGCACTATTTCGCCTTCAATTGCTGTTTTATGAGCCAGCTGCAAACACTCGGCAGGCCGAACGAGAGATACAGAAACCAACTACAGGAGAATGTGCCTGGATAGAAATTCCCTGATTCGATTTATTGAATATTTAAAAGCAGAGACCATATTTTCATTTGAATGCTTTTATTTATATTATTTTCACATTAATTTTAATGTAATTTGGAATATTTTAACACGACATATTTAGGTTTTGTTGAAGAACCTCTTAAACTTTTGTAGTATTCATGTTTTTTACCTTTTAATCTTTTTCATAATTAGTTTTTAGATTTTTCAATCAATGCATTCGATACTCTTTTAATAATGTAACATGTAACAATAAAAAATGTGTATAAGAAGATTCAGGCATTTTTCGATATATATCGATGTTTTTTTGTCTATATATTTAACATATTGCGTGTTATTGTTATGTAAACATTTTGTAATATATAAAAGCCTCAATATTTTTAAGGAACTTCTTAAAAACAATATTCTATATATATTAGAAGTTAGTAAACAAACTATACTCTCGATAGAATCTAAAATGTTACGATACTAATTCTCCTATTGAAATTCTTAGAAGTTCCACTGTAACCCAGTCGCAGGAGGGTTAGACTTCAAAGTTTTCAAATTGCTCGCTGGCCAGCAGCAAAAAAGAAAAAAAAAACTTTGATTACCCGAGTTAATTAACGAAACTAACAACAATTGGTAATTGATGAGCGTTAACCTTCCCCGCTGCCCCAATCGCCGCCACCTCCTGACCCGAATGCCCCACCTAATCACCTTTCAAATGAAGTCTACAAATTTGCACACTGATCAACTGGCAGCTGAAAAATAAAAAAATAGAAACATTAGAAACACGGTAAAAACTATGCACAAATATTGCGTAAGTTGGCCAAACGCAGCTGTTGCACTGCGGCTTCAAAGTGCATTTCAAGAAAGTTGAACAAAGATCACAGTTTATATAATTATATAAACAATGTTAAAAAAAGCATTTAAAACTGGGATTGTTTAAATTTTAATAAATGGTATATTAATCCCTTTAATTATATACGGAAAGTGTCAATTTTATATTGTAAAAGATCTAATGTATTATATACATTTTTGATAGTTATAATATAGCCTTTATTTTTGATATGAAATGTAAATTCGACTCCTAAAATTTTTATTTATCATAAATTTGTTTCCCTCTGTGGAGTCTGAACTCGATGCTACCAAACTCCCAGCTGCGGAGCTCCCAAACTCTGTGGGCCAGTGGGGCAAGTGGAGGAGGCTCTCCTCTCCTCTCGACGCATCGCATCGGGGCGTGGCTGATGTGGTTTTCCTATTCGTATCTGGATCTCGCAAGTGTTGTAATTGAATTGCTGCTGCTGCGGCGGCGTGTGTGGGAGCTGCAAGATTTCCACAATTAATATGCCCACAGAGAGCTCAATGAAAGGTGGCAACCAAGCAGGCAGTCAGGCAGCAGATGAAAAATGTAGTAGTACAATGCGGTTTTTGGTTTCCTTGGGTCTTGATGTGGTTGGAACACTCTTTGGGTTACTTAATAGCACCGACAGGTGGGTGGTGGCATCCACAACGTTGTCGATGTACTCGCAATTTGCAAGGCAGCCAGTTGATTGCTTGGATTTGCATGGAAATTGGGAAAGTGGAACGGGGGAAATGCGATTTACTGGTTCTGCTAAAATTATAATTTATTAGAGGTATGTGGCGGGTTAATTAACTCAGAGATCATAATTTAAGTGGGACAGAACAAGGTCTCTGCTTATAATTTAGGTATTTTATTTAAGTTGTAGAATTTGAATTTTATTAACAGGATTTTACAGATCATTATACCTTTGGTATATATTTTGGTAAACAAAGTTTCCACTTTGATTAATCTTGAAAGCTCCTTTTGATCTTTGCTTACATTGTCTTTACGGTGACCTATATTTTTCCCATTTTCCTGACTTTCTCGATTCCTGCTCTCTTTCCGGTTAATCTAATAAAACATTTCCATTTCCGCGTTTATATTCCTCTTAAGAACACATGTCTGCCCTGTTGGATTGCTGGACTTATCGCAAGCAGAACAGAGAACAGAACTTACTTTCTCTATCTCTTCTTTTTTTACATTTTATAATAGTTAGGCATTACTCTTTTTTCAGTCCCTTCCTCCGCTTTTATTTTCAGCTAAAAAAAATTTGCGTGCCAAGAGTTGAGGCAGCTTGGAAAACATGTCCAAAAGTTGATCTTTTTGGGCCATTTTACAATGCCATGAATGGTGTCGAAAAGGGGGGACGAAGGCGAAGGCGCAGGCACTTGACTGCATTTTTTCCTCTTATGCAACGCCAATTTCCGAGTCGAGTTTATACACTTGCATATATTTTATTTTTTGCTCTGCTCTCCCTTATCAGCAAGCACAACAAAATTGTATATATTTTTTTTGTTGTTTCTGTCTGTCAGCTTCAGTTGCGAATTTTTTTTTTTCGTAGACTTTTTTAGTGCAATTTTTGTCAACAATTTTTACCCCACAACTTGCATAGTTTGTAAACAGGAAGGGGGGCGTTGTTGCTGGAGTTTCCACAACAACAAAAAAGTTTGCAATGTGTTATGTCTTAGGTATACATATAATGCTGCGATCGTGTTTATATATATGTAAAAACTTGATGAGAACATTTTTTTTTTTGTTTTGCCTGATTATGCAGTTATTTTTCATGCAGATACAATTGCACATTGTCCATAGTCGCTTTTGTTTATAGAATTTAAGGGGGAACCTGTTTATTTTGTTTGAAAAGAGTTTAATAAATATGAAATGCATGATATGGCCTAAATAGTGTTATAAATATTACATTTTTGTTTAAAAATAATTGACTCAATATTTCAGAACACAGAAATGCCTTATATCTTCCATTTTCTCTAATCTATAGGGATTTCGGGTATTCCAAGTGAAATAACAATAGTTCCTGTATATTTGATTACTCATACGCAGTGTTGTCTTTTTCTGTGATTGCATTTTTATATCAATTAATCTTTACAGAAAATAATGTGTATTATATTTCAGCAAGTCTTTATTGTTTTATACCCAAATATATAAACAAAAACCATAAGTCATGCTATTGTTATAAAAGTTCTATAATCTCTTTCCTATGTAGCCGGTCCACCCTACTGCCCCGAAGTATCAGTTTATTTGTGGCATATCATCGGGTTGATTGTTTTATTGTTTGGGTTTCTTTTCACGCTTGATTTTATTTTATACTTGCCTTGGCGCCTTGTATCTGTATCTGTATCTGAGACGGTGACGGTGACTCTGACTGTGCTGTGATATCCGTCAGATACTCGTGTGTGTTTGTATGGTGTAATCATAAACCATCTCTGTGCATAGGTAGGCAAATCCAAACCCAAATCGGACCAGACAGCTGCACAAGTCGACTCCATACCATTCCATTGTTGACTTTACCTTTGAAAACATTTTCACATTTTCGATTATATTACATATTCAGCGATTTTTCTTCTCGTCTTATTTTTTTTTATTTTTTTTTTCTACCCATTGTCGGCGGCGGAGCTTGATATGGCAAAAGGCTTGTCGTCGTCGTCGTCGCAGTCTTTGTTTATTTATTTCTGCGGATTGTTTAGCTCTATTTGCTTTTGGGCTTTTAAGAAGAAACTGGAGGAAGGGGCGGAGTGAGAGTGCGACTGCACTCTGAGTGATTCACAAACATTCGGTTTTCTCTGTATTAATTGCGGCAATCATCTCGCTTCTTTCGATTACTTTCGGGTGAAATGGGAAACCACTTAAAAAATCAACTTCCTGCTTAGTTTTTTATTTAATTTATATATTTTTTTTGTGTTGGCCCCGCCTAATCGATTTCTCCATGAACAATTTCTCTCTTTTTTCCACAAGTCTGGCTCCATTAGTGCATGTCATTAATTTGCATAAAATCTGCAGCACAGTTAGAATCTGGCGATGATGATGATGATGCGATGATGGCCAAGACATTCTCCAACTCCTCCCCACACTCTCTGGGTATTCCATATAGTTTTTAATAACATTTTGATAGAATCTAGCCATGGTGTAACGCCTCGTCTAACTAATCAATAAGCGGAAAGAAAATGACAGGTTTTTCTCCAGCTATATGAATTATGAGAAATATACCCTATAGAGAGAGGAGGGTTATGTGTTTTATTAGTGAAACTAAAGAAGTTTTTTATTAAAATTTGGTTAGGAAATTGTTTAAAACCAACTTTAAAGAGTCTGGTTTATGATCTTATGATGAATTTATTGTTAAAAATACGATTTAGTTCAAAATTTTTATCAAAATACACTCCCTAGAGCTTAAATTTATTATTTTACATTTTTATGTCCAATAAATTTAACATCTTTTTTGTTTTAACTAATAAAATGTGTTAGTTTAATGATAAATACATAAATTACAATTTTTATTTGCTGTAAAACCATAAATTTTGTTACCAAACTCGGCTTAAAACTATAAAAAAAAACCGTAAAAGCTCTCAAAAAAATATAGCCCTCACCTGGCAGCTGTTACAGATTCAAATCTAAGAAGGATACAGTTTCCTGGGTTGAGAATTTCAAACTTGTAACTAAATTGTAATCACTCGCTTAAAGTGAACATCGAAGAGCCCCAAGGGGCAACATTATTCTATACCAGAGAGGAGCATAGTCATCGTTGGCCTGTCCATCGTCGTCACTTAAATCGTTATCATCTCTCGTTAAGCATTTTGATTTATGGATGGAACAGCCAGCAGCAGCATCAGCACCAGCCTGTGCTCGTTCGCTGCTGCTCCTGCTCACTCAATTAAAACTGTATTAAATGTAAAATGACTTTAAAAGCGGCTTAGGAGACACGACAGCAGCAGCCGCCACGAAAGATGAGATGAGATGCTGGTTGGTTGGAGCAAGAAGCTGGCAAGCAGCAATCTCTGTGCAAAACCAAGAACCGGTCGGTCAGGACAACTCAATCTTGGCCGGACGGAAGAAGCGGCAAGGCAGCCAGAGAGAAAATATATATATATATATAAAAACAATTTGTGAGTTTTGATTAAAGTGGCAAGTGGCTAATTGAAACTAGTTGGGTTGGGCCAAAACACTCGGATTAAGACGTGACTGGAAAGCTTTAGGGATATAATTGGAGCTATTAAATCGCTTCTATAGAATTTTCAGCACTGCGGCTTACTTGGAAGATGCAAAAGCTTAAAATTTGAATAGTTTATCAGGAGCCAAAAGAAGGTCTACTTAATTATATCCTCAAGCTTTAATTAAATTCTTAAACTGCAGTCTTATCTTTAGCAATGTTGACTCATTCCTAAAATAAGACTTATTTCCACTTGGAGAAGGTAAATATTTATACTAAAACTAATTTTTAGATACAATTGTATACTCTGCCTTGGTGAAATGCTACTACAGACGACTATACTTATTTCTGGACTTGTTATAGTCCTTCCTCGCAGTATATACATTCTATTATTAGTCACCCCTTCCTTACAGGCCTTGAATTAGTCACCTTCGTCGCCTTTCTGAATAGATATTTGTGGCATGTTTACCTTAACTACTTGACACTCTGATTGAGCAGACACATTACCCCACTTGAGGTTGATGCTCTGCTTCGGTTCCTCTCCAGACTAAGTTCTCTGCCCTCCACTCTGCTCAGCTCCTGGGCTCTATTGTTTGATTTCATGGGAGTCGATGTCGATGTTGATGCCGGTGATGATGATGATGATGTCGCTGATGCTGTTGCTGTTGTTGAGGTTGTTGTGGCAGGCAGGCGGCTTTTGTTTACTTAATCACTTTTTATGCGTAGCAGTTTGTTGACGCCTCACGGGTGCAGGCACTTGTAAATAGTATATAGAATATAGAGTATACAGTATATATATAACGCTGCACTAGTCAATGCCATCGTCTTGTTGTCGTCAAGCTTGAAGAGCATTAAACAGAACCAATGTCGCAATGAACCGAGTTCTGAAAATTCAAGTCTGGATTTGACCTTGGTCAGAGCTCAAGATTATCTTAAATTACATGTTTTTTACATTTCTAAGTACTCTAAGATATCATTTCCGCTTTTAAAAAAGTCAATTTATTGAAGAAAAGTTATATAAATAAGCTTTAACTTGTATAAATTCTATAAACATGACATAGCAACTTTAAACTGATTTTCTAGTTATTTATTACATATTTCCTAACTAAAACCTTTTTTTTTTATAAACTTTCTAGGGCCGTCACACGAAGACTGGTCAATTGGCTGCCATAAAGGTGATGGACGTCACCGAGGACGAGGAGGAGGAGATTAAGCTAGAGATCAATGTGCTTAAGAAATACTCGAATCACCGCAACATTGCCACCTACTATGGCGCCTTCATCAAGAAATCGCCGCCGGGTAAGGATGACCAGCTGTGGCTGGTGATGGAGTACTGCGGTGCTGGTTCGGTTACAGACCTGGTCAAGTCCACCAAAGGCCAGAGCCTGAAAGAGGAATGGATTGCCTACATTTGCCGCGAGATCCTGCGTGGCCTGAGTTACCTGCACTCGAACAAGGTAATCCATCGCGATATCAAGGGTCAGAACGTGCTACTTACGGACAATGCGGAGGTCAAGCTGGTCGATTTCGGTGTCTCTGCCCAGCTGGATCGCACGATAGGCCGGCGCAACACATTCATCGGTGAGTGTTCATTATGAGTCACCTGTCTCTCTTTGCGATCTCTGCCTTTGCGATCCTACCTGCTAAACTGGCTTTCATTTCACCGTCTGTAGGTACTCCCTACTGGATGGCCCCCGAGGTCATTGCCTGCGACGAGAATCCCGATGCCACATACGACAACCGATCCGATCTGTGGTCGCTGGGCATCACCGCCCTCGAGATGGCTGAGTCACAGCCCCCGCTCTGCGATCTGCATCCGATGCGCGCCCTCTTCCTGATTCCGCGCAATTCGCCGCCGCGTCTTAAATCGAAGAAGTGGACCAAGAAGTTCCAAAGCTTCATTGACACGGTGCTAGGTGAGTCATTGTGAGTCCAATCCAAACTTGTGTGAGGTCAGAATTCATTGGAAAGAATTGCTGCAGTTGCTGCTGCTGCTAGCTGCTTATCGAAACCGAATTTTTCGCAGAAATCGTCTTACGGAAGAATGAGCCCGTATCATGTTTTTGCCTGATTAAGAAACTCACCTAAAATATACATTACTTTCTCGTTAACCCATAAAAAATTCCCATATTAATCTGGTTTATTTCGAAATGCAGTGAAGGACTATCACCAGCGGCCTTACACCGAGAACCTGCTGAAGCATGCCTTCATCAAGGACCAGCCCACAGATCGCCAGGTGCGCATTCAGCTGAAGGATCACATCGATCGCTGCAAGAAGCGCAAGCAGGAGAAGGAACGCGAGGACTATCGCTACTCGGGCTCCGACAACGACGACGACGAGCCGCAGCTGGCCGGTGAGCACAGCTCCATTGTCCAGGCACCGGGCGGCGATACGCTGCGTCGCAACTTCCAGCAGATCCAGGAGGGTCGCCTGGCCGCCGAGCAGCAGCAGCAGCATCACCTGATGGCCCAGGCCCAGGCTCAGGCGGCAGCCGCACATGCCGCCGCCCAGGCCCAGGCCCAGCTGCAGCAGCAGCAGCAACAACAGGCCGCGGCAGCAGCGGCGGCGGCAGCCCATGCAGCGCAGCAGGCACAGGCCGCCCAGCAGCAGCAGCAGCAGGCGCAGGCCCAGCAGCCACAGGCCAATCGCCAGCAGAAACCGCCATCGGTAAGGGATGCTTATTATGATAATTAACATATTAAATCAACTATATATTCCCGTACAGCGCCAGCCGATCGAGGAACTGGGTCCGCCGGCACGCCCGCCACAGCGCCTGATTGTGGTGCCGGATCCGCCGCACGCCAATCGGCCATTGCCACCGACCCCCAAGTGCGGGGAGCCGGCGGGACAGACGCCGCAGCAGCTGCAGCGCAACTCGCAGAATAACTTCAAGCCATCGGTGCGTATCGGGCGAAGATTGGCGGCAAGAAGGCAGGGGCAGGGCTGAAAAAAAAGAATTGTGTGAGGCAGGCGATAAGGCAATCGGGAAATCGGATCTCCTGGGGGAGGTCTCTGGAGCAATGAATGGGGGGAATTAATACCAGAAGGATGCTCCTAACCTAAGCCCCGTATACCACCCGTATATATTATTATATTGTAGCCCCTGTCGATAATGTAGTTCGATTTTTATGTTGCCCATATGTGAAGCCATGTAAATGTTGAATACCACTCTTATCTTATCCTAATTTATATATATATCTCTTTTTATTTTCATGTTATGTGCGCCTACATAATCTATAAATACATATATATTTATATACCATATATATGCATTGATAAACCTGTATACTATATATTATATATATGCGTAACTCTCGATTTATGATTTGACTCATGTGTACATCATCCCGTTGCGCCGTTAATCCGAAAAAAAACGTATGATTTCCGAACGACACTCGAACCACACTTAAAATCGAACACACAACAATCATGACTACAACAACAACAACAACAAACAACAACAATAGTTACCACCAAGGAGACCTGAGGTATGTCCTACGATTTTCAGTTTCAAAGCCTGTTTGCATCTGTTTCTCTTTTTTTGTTCACTTGCTTGAGTTTATTATCCTATAAAAGTTTGCATACATACAAAGCAGGGAGTGCGTTGCAGGACAAGAAAATATTAAATATTAAAAAAAAATTATAGATGAAGGATTTTAATTTAGAAAATATAAAATAAGATACATAATAGTACATATTCTATCACACTTCGTTTGTAATTTTAAAACTTTGTCCTGCAATGCACTCCACAGCGATTGTTTTCCATGTGTAACCACCCTTTAAAAACCCTCCCCTGAAAGCCCCCTTTCGGAACCAAGTCAAAATTAATCTAATGGAGGTACACATAACCCTTGTATAACTCTGAAACCCCCAAAATCCAAACACCTTTTGCACGTGCCACACTTCTAAACTAAATTTTCCCAAGCTTAAAGATACGGAGAAACTAACCCTTAAAAAAGTAGATTGAAACCTTCTGCTATGTTTTATATGGAGCATTGATTGATGCGTTTTTAATCCTACTTCCAACCACAAAAGTAAAGTGCCGAAATGGAAATAGGATTGTCCGAACTAACGTACGAGTAGATAAGAACTAACCACCGACGCTTTCTAATCTCTGTGTAACGCTGATCTCTGGATTCCAAGCTCACACTTTGTTCGCCTGGCGTTTTCTAAACGTTTCTTTTATGTATAAGGAAAGAAGACCAATCTAATGCTCTCTTACTTCTCGTTCCCTCCCAACAATAAATACCAATCGAAACCCGATCAACAAATAAAATATTACCGTGGTATAATGTGCAAAAAAACTACACAAAATACACCAACAACACCACAAAATACACCAACACCACACAACACAACACAACACATACACAAAATCCTCCTCTGCCCCGCAAAACGAAAACAAATGTATTGTAAAAACTGTAGGATCATTTGGATGTGTTAGCAGCACAATTAAATGAATTGGGCGTGGTCTCCTCCCAACAGCCGCAGCCGCAGACAGCCGGCATCCAGGGATCCCAGCAGCAGGCGCAGCCGGAGGCGCCGCCAAGGAATAATCGCCAGTCGAGCGGCCTGTCTTCCAGTGGATCCGCATCCGGCGGCTCCTCCTCAAAGCCAGCCGCAGCACTGCCCCAGCAGGGTAACAATCATCTTGGCCAGCCGGTCAATCCATTGGATCCGCTGGACAGCAGCGATTCGGATAGTGAGCCGGATGAGCCCAATGATCGGGCCAGGAACGATGGCACACTGCTGGCCAGCGATCCGCCCAAGCCGCTGTAAGTACAGAGCACAAAGAAGGGGCGTGGCAGTTTGCAAAAGCAACAAAATTGAACAAAATCAAAGATGCAGTATAGCAACAGTTCACAGAAACAAGGGGGACCGTAAATATAGAAATCTTGTTAATAATAAAATTAATTAATTTGACAATTTAACTTGCTTAAACTTGAGAACTATGTTTGAAAACCTGTCAGAATGGAGCCACTCTATGTAAATTCTCCAATTTAAAAATATATTCAACTATTTTTAAGTCTCATTTGAAGTTAAATTTCACTTAAGACTTATTATAAAGGATTTTAAATCACAATTTACGGTCCCTTCTAAGAAAAACACCATCATCTCTCTATCTCTCTTTGAATACTAACCCGACTTCACAACATTCTTGTCTTTCACCCATTTAAACACTCCATTGATTACCTACCACCTACTCCCACACCTGAAACACCTTAAATCCACTCCCATTTCATTTGCATTGTCACCCAAAAAAAAACGACGATTTGCCGCCCCTTTTTCGTTTTCGATTTGTGTTTTTTTTTTGTGCTTTTTTTTGGTTTTTCGTTATGTTCAGACCCGAATTTTCATATAGGCCTGGCTTGGGACCGGTTTCCGAGGACGCCAATACGACGCCGTTGAGCCACGGCAGCGGCGGACCGCCTAACCGCCCACTGCCCCCGACGCCGGATGATGACGACCAGGCCGGAGATCGCACACTGATCATGAAGCGCGTAAGTACACCTCTCTCGAGATATCTTAGCCACCTTCGATATCAACTTCTTTATCCTCACATAAATATATGCGTATGAATCTCTCTTTAGTTTAGTTCAGATCCTGTCCATGCAGTGTAACTTCCAGAGCCGAATGTCTCTTGGTGCTCTGCCTGGGCAGCTCTGTTTTAGTTCTTTTTGTTTTTTGATTTCAACTGATGAGATGCAAATAATAATAATCGGAGGGCTAGGCAGCTGATTTGTACAAAAATTGTAAACTAGCTTTTGTAGGGTTAAAGGTCTGCCAACCCAAAAAAATAATAAATAATAAATAAAAAATAAAAACTAAAGAAACCTAAATTATAACGCGTAATATTGAATAAGTTAAACCTGGTTGTGGTTCTCTTTAGCAAAGAAATACCTTAAATGAGTTAAAATATATATAATTTGATTTCCCTACTAAATTTATTTGAACTTGAATTAATCTTGATTTGATATTTTGATTATATTTTAATTTAATTGTAAACTTAATGGCGTTAGCAGTGTGAAATCTTTTTCGTGAATTTTACTATCTCTTGTGTAAATTTCTTTTCCAAATTTGATTTCATCTTGACTTGATTTTGTATAAACTCTTTGTGTATATTTTTTTTGATTTGAGCCATGTGTGAATTTGCATCTATGACTATATAAATGCACTGATGCATAGAATGTGTTGACACGATCGAAACATTGTACATACATGACTATATAAATATATATATATGCACTATATGCACAAACACCCCATATATAGTATAATATATATATGCGACCGGAACGAAGGAAAAGAAGCAGAATTCATGAAAAACTTTCCATGCTGCGGTGGGTTTTTTTTTGTGGCAGAAGAATCCCCAAAAACTCTATTTAAACGCTGATCGACAAATATTGGATATTGGATATAACCAACACCACAAGACGAAGTGTTATTTAAAGGTTCTGAAGGTAGATTATCTTATAGATTGCTTACTTAAAGGTGCAATTATGTCATTGTTTTGTTTTTGACAAATAAAAAAAGGTTAGAAAAATGTAACCGTTAAATTTAACAGGACTTTGCTGGAAACAGGACCTTATTATTACTTAAAATATATTTTGAAAAATATTACAAACCATATTTATTCCAATTTATAAAGAGTTAGGATTGGAAAATACCATATCGCAAATCTTAACCTCAACATTTAACGTGAACTTTAACAAAAAACATAAAATTTTAACTAGTGGCTTCATTATTATGTTTGTAAATAAATCACACTTCAGTTTTTATCTGAGCTCTCATATGAGTTTTGTGAATTTATTATTTAACGTTCGCGTTAAAAGTATAACCACAAGTTAAAAAGTGTCCCTTTGTATGCTTTTAAGAGTCTGACTTAGAACTAGAAAGTAATCAAAGAAGTGACTTCTATAAATTTAAACAATCTTTTATAAAAATCGCCTTCAAAATCTCTAGAGTTTTGTCTTGTGGCTTTTGGTGTTTTTTTGTCGAATCTTTTGTTGATCAGTGTATTTAGAATGCCTCTCTAAGTATGCATAAAAACCGACCAAAACTTAACACAATTCTTCTCTTGCTGCGTACTCACAAACAACAACAACAACTACAACTACTACAACAACAACAACAACAACTCCTCCCTGAAAAAAAAAAACATAAAAAAAATCCCTGAAATCCTGAAAAATCCTGAAAATGAACACAAAATAGAAACTAGAGCAGAACAACATAAATCGCCTGCAAAAGTCCGCCTCGACTTCGCATGCCAATGTAACGCCGCCCTCATCGCGTATCCGCGGTGACCAGGACTCGCGTCTGCTGATGGATTGGGACATTGATCGCTTCTTCCCCAAGAATGCCAACGGACCGAGAGGTAACAGCAGTCGCGGAAGCGAGAACAGTAGCCCCACGACCACGGCCAGCCTGAGCAGGAGCTCGCAACTGAGCACACTCAAGGTGGACACGAAGCTGCAGCGGGCCAGTGTGGCGGAGGCCATAACGAGGCCAGTGCCGCGTGGCTATCAGCCGCTAAAGGGCGCCGAGCCAAGTGCCAGCCAAAGTATTGCCAAAGATCAGGGACCAAGTCCCAGTTCCAGTTCCATACAAGCGCACAAGCGCCAGGATTCCGACTCCAAGCTGCCGATGAACTTTGTGCGGGGCTTTCGGCGCGAGAACTCGGACTTCTTTCCGCTCACCAAACGCCACTCGGCGGTGCTGAGTGGTGGCGGAGGCGGCACCGCATCCGGCTCTGGATCGGGAACGGGAACAGGATTGGGCTCCAGCTCCAACCAGCAGCAGCAGCCAGCTAGAGCCAGTGCCATGTACCAAAGGAACAGCATTTACAACAGCAGCCTCACAAGCAGCAGCATCAGCAGCAGCACCAAGAACCAAAAGGAGAATACTGCCTCCACGCCAGCAGCGCCGGCAGCTGCCAAGGGAGCTGCACCCAAGTCCTCCAAATCCTTGGCCAGCTTCAACTTCCTGCGACCGCGTCGCGAAAAGACTGAATCCGTCATTGTGCTGCAGAATGCTGCAGTTCGTGCCCAGCGGCAGCAGCAGCAGCAGCAACAACAGCAGCAGCAGCAGCAGCAGCAGGCGCAGCAACTACTGCAGCAGCAACAGCAACAGCAGCAGGTAAACGTTCTCAGCTCGCACAAAACAACAACAACAACAACAAGAACAACTACAACCGAGAGAGGCAAACATTTTATTCCAAAAATGCTGCGAAAACATAAAACTCACCATAAAGTATTGCAAACAAAATGTTATTCCATTTAAATGTGTGTTTTGTCTTGGCGCCAGAAACGTAAACCAAACCCAAACTACCTAAAAAAAACAAGGCAACAAATTGTTGAAATTTACCATTTGCATATGCACACCACACACACACCTCACACGCACACACACACACCTCGCACTGTTAATAAACATTAAACTAACGGCTCGTAAATAAAAACGCTAAAACAACAGCTGGAAATGTAACAAAAAAAAGCAAGATCTGAGGGAAAGCATACATAAAACATATAATCATTGTGTATTTAAATATTATTTCATTGCTTGCGCATGTTTTTGGTTTCATTTTGGTTAATTGCATTCCCATTTTATTTATTTTTAATCAGAGCCCAACGCCATCTCTTAGGAACTAAGCTAACCGCAACCTCAATTAAGTCGCTTAAGAACTCTGTGATTAACAAAAGACAATCTTTTAATGCCTTCTAACTGGTAGAACATCTGTATATAATAACTCTATAATCTCCCCCAAAATACAACAAGAAAACAAAGCAAAAGTAACGAATCGAATGCTAATGAGATCAAGTTTTAATATAATCGTAGCAGTGCAGGTTGAAGCTATTCTAAACTTCTTGTTTATATGTTAATAACGGTGTCGATAAACATTTACGATTTGAAGTCAGCTCTCTTAGTGATTGATTAAGCAGCTTTTTTGGTTTTTAGTGCTATAATAAAATTAGTTGTAAATAAATTTAAAGGGGTCTCTGAAGTAGGCTTGAAATACTATATACTTTTTGTAGGAATTTAAATACGTTAAATATATAAAAAAATATAAAATATATTTAACAGATAATATCCCTAAATATGAAACAAATTTTTTAAGCGCTCAAAAGTATGCAATGGTAATTGCTAAGCATTTTTCATGTAGCATACTTTTAAGCAACAAATTAAATGGATTTTAAATCTCCAGAAATTTGTTTTGGACTTCTCTAAAGGTGCTTTTTAGTACTCAAAAGTAACTAATTAAACATTTTCTAGCTAGCTAGTTTAAAATTAATTTATAAACTACTAGAAACAAGAAATTCTTTTTCTCTAGAAACTCTCTGCCGCCTCGTATGTAACCTTTGTAACTCTGCTCTGTGTATCATCTCTGTATATAAAACTCTATATATTTGCTTTCGCTCAAAATTGTTTTAAAGCTTTTAATTCTCTGTACAAATGTAAAATTCGAAATCAAAATCAATTCGAAAAGTTTGCTGGTTTGGAAAGTTAATTAAGAAAACGAAATCGAAAGTGTTTTTACAACTTGAGCCCACGTTTTGCCTGCTGAAGTTGCTGCGTTTGCTAATTATTTTTAATTTAAGTCTAGTTTTTAGCTTTAAAACAATTTTGAAACCATAAGGAAGACTAGCAGGATGACCATTAAATGTGTTAGTTTTTAAGCTCAAGGAAACACACACACACACAATTCACACCACTATCTGTATCTGTATCTAAAATGTATATCGAATACGAAGAATCCAGCAAAACCACAAGGCTTAGTAGTGTCGGGATCATTATCCATATAGGCAACAAAGACAACAACAAAAACCTCAAAGTGTGTCTCATTGGCATTCATATTTATATTTTGTGCTGCTGCTCCTTGAATCTTTATGTTCTCTCTTGTACGTTCCTTGAATCTCATTACGTTTGTTACTTTCCGTTTCTCCTCCATTCTATAACCCATTACTGTCTCTCTCCTACTCGTTTCCTTATTAATTGGTTACAAAAAAAAGAAACCTTCAATGTACTCATAATACGATTCCTTCTGCTCCCAAACAGAATCGAGGAGGAGGCGGCGGCGGCGGCGTAGGAGGTGGAGGCGTCAGCGGCAGCAGCGGTGTGGGAGCCGATGGTTTAGGCACTCCTGGAACCAGGACCAGCAGCGTCCTGCCCGATCTGCTCAGCCAGGCATCGCCGGCAACGCCACCGCGTCACGATAAATCATCCAGTGAGGAGGTGAGTGTGTAATATATATCTGCCATTTATCAGTTTTAATCGATTTCTCATTGTGTTTTCCGTTCGTAACCCCTTGTGTCCGTCCACTTTGAGTTTTATTTATTTATTGTTTCGTTATATATATTTACTTTGTGATAATAATTCGTTGTGTTTTCGTACATCTCTGTCTCTGTTTGAGTAGAAATCAGAAATCCAAGTCATTCGCATTGTCTTTGTTAGGATTCATGGCTAGGACTTGAAGTTCTTCCGGAGTCATAAAAAAAATACAATCATTATCAGTCATTTCGGTAATCTTTATTGATTAAACAATCATTACTAACCTGAGTAATAATTTCAAGTACTTGACAACGAAATCCATTGCGGAACCTCAAATTAACTTACATTACTTTATGATTTTCCTGATTTAAAGTCCCCATTTCTAACCCTTATTATAAATGTGACTAATAACTAAGAGAAAAACAAGAGTATCTGCAATAAACAAATGTATTTCTTTGACGTGGAGTGCAAAGTTCATTATGAAGAGTTTCAAACAATGAATTGGTCGAAAAATCTGTAATTGCATGAAGCATGAAAAAATGAATTGAAAGAAAAACCAATGTACACCAGAACCAAAAAATGTTTTAAACAAAAATTTCTTCTTCTATAATTGTGCTTTGTCTTTCCGCAACGTTTGAGCTGATGGCCACTACGATATATTCTAACCAAATTACAAAAATTACCAATCAAATACAAAACAAACAAAACATTCCAAATAGTAAGTATGAATAAAAAAACAACCAAACAAAATCCTTCGATAAAAAACGCTCCTAATTTTGTATAATTTTCTGTCTTGTATAAAAACCAACCAAAAATTCCAACAATTACCCCACAAAAAAAAAATCAAGAAAATACTTTTGTGTATAGTTTTTAATTTTCTCATACACTCTTCTCCCCCACTTTCATCACATTTTGTATGTGTTTTTTAAGTTAAGGGATAAGGAAGTCGTCCTGTGCTCACTATTTTTTCATTCCACCTTATAATTTATCAGCACTAGGAATGTCTTTCAGTTTATATATCTCTCTGTATATCAGTTTATCATTTTATAATCGAATATATCCCATCCGATCCACTGTCTTCTGCGTTGTATAGCAGTTCAGTCTTTTTGTTAACTTTAACTAACATATTTCGCCTACAGTGGTTACAGTCTCATCTTTCCACACACAATATACACACACATACAAGAAACACTTAAAAAAAAATTGTTCAAAATATTTTTAATGTTCTTTTTTTTAAGAAAAAACCCTAGTCAACTGTCTCGAATCAACAAGAAATACTTTCTAGTTGACTATTATAAATTACAATGTATTTTCTATATTATTTAAACCATTGGCCTTCAAGGGAAAGACTAAACACATGTCGACTTTATTTATTTGTTTTTTTCCTAACACATTTTCAACATTTTTCACCCACTGTTAACACATGAATGAATGAGTTTTGGCTACACACTTTTAAGCATTTTGCACATAACACACACGTACACACCACACTCTATGATAATGCCCTCACAATGCACTACACTCAACCAAAAAACCCAGCATGTGTAAATTATTTAATTTATTTAGTTTTTAGTTGAAAATCCCAAGACTAATTGACATTTTTTCTTGCACTTTTTTCTATTTTTCTTTTCTCTCTATTTATAAAATAAAAACAAAACCCCAACAAACAAAAAAAAAAACACCAAACAAATCAAATAAAATAAAACAACAAAAAAACGAATAATCGAAATAATCGAACCAAAAATCGATAACAGTATCAGGCGGCCATTAGCTCATCCGTGCATTCCACGCCATCGAAATCGTTTATCGCTAGCAGCGGAAGCGGCAGCGGCAGCGTCGGCGCTCTAGGCGGTCTCGGCTTGGGGGGCGGTACCGTCCTTGGGGGCGTGATTATTAGCAGCAATAATCACTCGCCACAATCGACGATATCGCTCGCCTCGTCCTCGTCGAATTCGCGCCAGAATTCGCCAAAGAATTCGATCAGCAAGACGCGCTCCTCCAGCAGTATTACTAATCTCTTGCACAAATCTGCTTCTTCCTCCTCCGCGAACCTACACCACTTGACGCCCTGCTCCTCAACGTCCTCGGCCTCGCTATCGATCTCCAATGCCAATGCCAATGCCAATGCCAACAATCAACCGCTGCCCCCGCACGCGTACGCTCTGCAACAGAAGCAGCGCAGCTTCCTGACCTTCGGCTTCGGTGCCGGCGGCTCCGGTCCGTCGCGTCGCGAGTCTCACGTCAATGTCAATGTGACGCCCACCTCGCATGAGGCGGCCAACGATACGCCCGAGATCCGTAAGTATAAGAAGCGCTTCAACTCGGAGATTCTATGTGCGGCGCTTTGGGGCGTTAATCTGCTGATCGGAACGGAGAATGGATTAATGTTGCTGGATCGATCCGGTCAGGGCAAGGTAAGAGTGAAATTCATATTAATATACAAATATATAGATCGATAATAACAAGTTACAACATATATTTGCCCGATAAATAGATATTTTGTTTGATAATAAATTAAAAAACCGTTTTCGATAACAATAAATTAAAAACATTCCTCGATAATATCGATATTTTAACGTTAAGTGCGTCTATTTCCGATTTTACAAATTTCTATATTTAAAACTATGATTTTTTCGATACTTGCGATATTTTTATCGCTTTATCTTAAACTTTTCCTCTCGATCTACATGGAGTTCTTTACTTTTTATTTTCCCATGAATACTAATTATATCTTCGTCCCAACCAACAGGTCTATCAGCTCATTTCGCGACGTCGTTTCCAGCAAATGGAGGTGCTAGAGGGCCAGAACATATTGGTCACCATATCCGGAAAGAAGAATCGCGTGCGCGTCTACTACTTGTCCTGGCTCAAGTCGAAGATCTTGCGAACCGATGGCCTATCCGACGTAAGTTTTAACTAGATCTTAACTTAATGCAGCTTTAAATTTTAAATTCTAATTCCCATTTATGCAGCAAGTGGAACGACGCAATGGTTGGATTAACGTTGGTGATCTCCAAGGTGCTGTACATTTTAAGATTGTCAAATATGAGAGGATTAAGTTCCTAGTGATTGCATTAAAAGACTCGATTGAAATTTATGCATGGGCACCCAAACCATATCACAAATTTATGGCATTTAAGGTAAGACTAACTTTATTCCAAGATTTATAATCCATTTAACTTTTGTAAATATTATATTTGAAAGAATTTTGGTGAATTGGAACATCGCCCGCTTTTGGTCGATCTAACAATTGAGGATCAATCGAGACTGAAAGTGATCTATGGCTCCGCTGAGGGTTTCCATGCGGTTGATTTAGATTCAGCTGAAGTATACGATATCTATCTTCCCAAGCATGTAAGTTTTTGTCAGTTGATAATTATAAATTAATATTAATAATTAATTTGCTCATGCAGACTCAGGGTGCAATCATTCCGCACTGTATTGTGGCGCTTCCAAACTCAAATGGCATGCAGCTGCTGCTCTGCTACGACAATGAAGGCGTCTATGTCAACACTGTGGGTCGTGTCTCCAAGAATATTGTGCTGCAGGCAAGTTATTAGTAAATTCTTCCTGTAATTTATTGTTAATTAATTAATGAACCTTCTTTTCAGTGGGGCGAAATGCCCACCTCAGTGGCGTACATTGGCACGGGACAAATTATGGGTTGGGGCAATAAAGCAATAGAGGTGAGTTATCTAAAATAAATATAAATTATATATTTTTGTATTAATTTGTGTGGTTTCTCCAGATACGTTCCGTTGAAAGCGGCCATTTGGATGGTGTGTTTATGCACAAGAAGGCGCAGCGCTTGAAATTCCTTTGCGAGCGCAACGACAAAGTATTCTTCAGCAGTGCCAAAGGTGCTTCATCGTGTCAAATCTACTTTATGACGCTCAACAAGCCGGGCATGGCCAACTGGTAATCGATGATCTTTCGGCTGGCAGCCTATTGCTCAACCCAGCAGGCAGGCAGGCAGGCAGCAGGCAGGCAGGCACATCCATAAACATTTTCTTCTTATTTTTACAACACACAAGCAAAACAACAAAAAATAAAAAAGAAAGAAAGAAAGTATCTAAAAAGCGAACGAGATAATTAGCTGATTTAAGTGAAGAAGAGTGCTTATGAAATTCACCACGACAAACAACGTTTCAATTAGTAAATGTGCTAAGAGAGCTCAGAAGGGAATCGACGAGCCTATATATATATATATAAATATATAAAATAATCTACTTAATATTTAGAGAGACGAACGAACACACATTGCAAGCTCACTCGCCGAGGTTTTTCGTGAGATCTGAGAAAAGAACAGAGTACAGAGAACAGCTAACAGAAAACAGAAACCGCAGAAAAGCAATTTATCCCTTTATCCCTTTCGGTGTATGTATATTGACGTTACATAAAAATGATCCCAGACTCATTTCGAATGTCGTCTCAAGTATGTTGTTTTCCGATGATTATGATTTCGCTTACAAGTTAAACTTAAGTTGAAAGCAAGCAAGAACATACGAGTATATGTATCGCAGAGAACGTCGCATATACATATATATATATAAAGAATATATAAATATAGAAATAATAACAATATGCAGTTAGTTTTTGTTCTTGATATTATCAACATAGAATTTATTTGTGCGTTTTTCTGATAACGATCACACATGTGTTAGTGCAGAGCAAAGGAAATAGCGCTCATTTTTATGGAGAAGAGAAAGCGAAAGCAGAAGGAGAAGGAGATAAAGAGAAGCGAAGCAAACAAAACCCACATAAACAAAAAAAAAAACGCCATTGTAAAAACTAAGTGATACAAAAAAACAAAAGTAAACAATTAAATAATTGATTAAATGTAAAATAAAAGCCGAACAAGCAACAAACACAAAACGGAAGCAAAACCAAGCAAGCTTTTGAACAATTAATGGAAATAAATGAAAGCGCACCGCATGACGTTTACAAAGGAGATATGCTCCTTGATAACCACAAATTGGAGGGAATTAATTACAAAAAAACAAACAAAAAAAAACAAACAAAGGATGATAACCTAGTTAAGCTGCATTTTTTACTGAACTTTTATACAGAGCAAAAAAACATAAGAGAATGAATATTGATGAGGGAAGAGTAAACCAAAATTCTATAAAATCGTAGCATGTTACAATTTGATAACCATTAACGAACCGAACCATTCATCTCCGCTTGTTGTGCATTTCCCTTGTGTTTTTCTTACAAGCTTTCTCGATATCAAAAGTGGTCACGTTGCAATATTTATACATTATCTCTATATCAAACAATCAACAAAAACTGAAACACTAATTCTGCCTTATTTTGTGTCGTCCCCAAGCACTCCTCCTCTTCCACACACACACACGCCACCTCCCTCCCTCCACACACACACACACACACACACAAAAAGTCTCATTAAGGAAAAGAAAAGTATGTTTAAAAAATATTGTTTGTTTTTGTGTTATATAAAATTATTGTATGCCCCATACCCCGTATTTAATAATGTTCATCGAAGCAAAATGGTAAACAAAAGTGCACTAAAATGCAAATCTAAAACAAGAAAAAAAAACAAGAAGAGTAAAAGAATTAGTAATAAATGCTTACTTTATTTCTAAAATAAAACAAGTAAAATGATACAGAAATGAATGTAAATCTAATTATTATATATATATATAATCTCAAAATTAAAAAAAAAAAAACAAAAACAAAAAAATAAATTTAATGTGTGTTAATATTATAAGGAGGTGGGGATTAATATTGGGTTTTACAGCAATATCTATGGGTAGATCGACTCGTCTGGTGATATTTCTTTGGAACAAATGTTTTTTTAGATTTCTAAAGAAAATTTATAAATATTTATATTTTTTCTGTGATTCAACGAATAATTTCACATGTTTTTGATTGGAAAATTCTTGGAAATGGGTAGATCAACTCGTCTGGTGATATTTCTTTGGAACAAATGTTATTTTTAGTATGTTTTGTGTTTTTAGTTTTCTAAAAAAAATGTATAATTATAGCTTTCCCTGTGATTCGACGAATAATTTCACATGAGTTTGATTAAAAAATACTTGAAAATTAGTGATAAGATTCTTAGGAAAAGGAACGGATAGAAATCAGGCTTAGAAACCGAGATAAGAAATGTACTTACATTGTGCAAATGTAAAAAATACTATTTAAAAAGAAATTACAAAGTCAACAACAATATCAAACGTTGATTATAATTCCACTACCGAGCATCACTATTATCAATTCCTAGAAACATCTCTCAAGCTGTCATTAAAAAATTATTAGGAAGAAGTGCAACAAGTGAATGCAACAAGGCCCAGAGCCAGACCCTATATAAAGCCTGCATTTTATGGGTTTAGCCTTCAGTTCGCCTGTCTACCTATTCCTTCTAAGACTAAACTTTAGCCACAAAATGAATCCCACACTTTACCTTTGGTAAGCTTCAAAATCATTATAATTTAATTTGGATTTTTAAATCCTTGATTATTTCTTCCCAGCTGCCTGGTGGTCCTCATCGGAAGCCTTGTGTGGACAGCCCGTGCCGAAGGAGACTTTGAGTCTGATAGAGCGCGTGTAATTGAAATCTACGGAAATCCAAAGATGGATAAGGCCTCAAGGGAAAGGAATGCCGAGTTTCTGGCTCACTTTTTCGACACGTACTCCGGTCAGATCGAGCTTTCCCCCGAGCTGCGAAAACGTGTTTCTAATGCAGTGAGCAAATATAAGGAGGAGAAAGCCAATCAACCTTTGGTGGACGGTGCCCCGCCCCAAGGTGGTATCTTTACATCACTTCTAATTGGACTTCTTGTAGACGTTGGCATCGAAGCTGTCGCTGAAGGCATCAAGAAAGCCATCTCTTAATGGCTTTTCAGTGACAATATTATTGTTAATGACTATGTGGTCGTTATAATAAATAATAAAAATTATTATCATCCTTTCAATTTCGAAGAATAATAAAAATGTTTATTAAATGGTTTGAGTTAAAATGTGCAAGTTTATAAGAAATTTTGAAAACAAATTTAATAATTTTAAGATAATATTTCTTAAATACTTGAACATTTAAAAACTTTCCATGTTGCTCATAACATTAACGAATTTTTTAATTTCCTGAAAGTAATAAATAATACGACAAATTTACAAGTTAACCGGTTCCAAAATTCTCTATTCATATTGCTATATGAATTACAAAACCAAAAGTATTGTTAAATTTAAAAACAACACATATTATTTCTTCTATTTTGGGTAAGCTAACAAAATCTAAATTTAACATTGATTCTCTAAATCCTACATTATTTTTCGTCAGCTTTTTGATACTGGAAATCCTAGGATTCATGAGCTCGTCAAGGAAAGGAATCTTCCTCTTTTGGTAAACTTCCTTGAGAAGTACTCCCATCTTCTTGAACTAACACCTGCAGTTCTAAAGTTCCAATCACAAACTGCAGTTCCAATCAGATAATGCGGTGAGGCAATATAAACAGTAAAAGGCCAAGGCCTCAAGCTGGCGGCAAGTCAAAGTTATTTAAAAAACTTTTCGAAAAATGTGTGTATCATTGTTTGTCGAAGCTGGAATACAGGGTATCAACAGGGAAAAGTAACTGGTTTAATGTCACTGTGTACTAATTTATAACTATGGAGTGATTGTAATAAAATTAAAAAAAAAAAAAACGTTCTGGAAAACTAAAGTGATTTTGGAAAACCGTATTTTTAAATAATTAATAATATTTTCAAATATATTATAATAAGGTATTTAATTGGAAATCATTGCCGTTCTGCCAAACCTATACTCTTATGAACCCTACATTATTGACCGTTATTATTATTTTTTAAATGCATAATTTTTGCTACAAATCAAAGTCGAAATATTTTAAATATATAAGACTTTTGACAATTGTTAAAATCTAATTCTCTCAAGACGACGAAAATATAAACATTTTTCCTATATGTCTCTCCACCTCTATAATAATGGTTCATGAACCAGCATTGCCACGTTATTTATCATCAATTTCTTTTTTTCGCGATGTGGCATCCCATGAAACTGTCAAAAAACATCGATTGCGTAAATATAAATTATTTTAAGCATTCCGATTAGAACAAACATAAACTTAGCTTTAAAATAATTAAAGTTTTGTGAATTTACCTTTATAATTTTAAATACAGAATATTTAGAGCTTAGTTTCTGCTATCGCAATAGTTGTAAATCAATCGATATTGAGCCAAACTATCGGGGCTATCGATAGCTCCATCGGTGTTTTGACAGCTCTGCTTCCCTCTCTTTCTTTTCTTTTCCACCCGAAATTTGGTACGTCTCGCATCCGCTCGTCGAAAAAAAAATATAAATCGCGCAATTTAACAATGTTTATCGCATCATCCAAACGAAATGGGACAAAAAGCGAGAAGGGCATGACTTGCGAAAGCAAATGCGCTGGATATTTCGTGACCTGTTGCGATGGACGGGCGTTAAATTAAGACTTGTACATGGACGACTTGGATATTAAAATTGTGTTTAAATTGTTTTGCAGCAATGGGTCGCGTTATTCGTGCACAGCGTAAGGGCGCTGGTTCCGTGTTCAAGGCGCACGTGAAGAAGCGCAAGGGAGCCGCCAAGCTGCGTTCCCTGGACTTTGCCGAGCGTTCTGGCTACATTCGCGGCGTTGTCAAGGTGAGTTAACATTATAATGTTACCCAAAATAAACATTCTATAAATGTTTATTACCAAATATCCCTATATTTTATGTTATTTAATTTACATTTTTACATTCTAGGACATCGTCCACGATCCCGGCCGTGGCGCTCCTTTGGCCGTCGTCCACTTCCGCGATCCCTACCGCTACAAGATCCGCAAGGAGCTGTTCATCGCCCCCGAGGGCATGCACACCGGCCAGTTCGTGTACTGCGGCCGCAAGGCTACCCTGCAGATCGGCAATGTGATGCCTTTGAGCCAGATGCCCGAGGGTACCATCATCTGCAACCTGGAGGAGAAGACCGGCGATCGCGGCCGATTGGCCCGTACTGGTGGAAACTACGCCACCGTGATTGCCCACAATCCCGACACCAAGAAGACCCGTGTCAAGCTGCCCTCCGGCGCCAAGAAGGTTGTGCCCTCGGCCAACCGCGCCATGGTCGGCATCGTTGCCGGCGGCGGTCGTATCGACAAGCCCATCCTGAAGGCCGGTCGTGCCTACCACAAGTACAAGGTGAAGCGCAACAGCTGGCCGAAGGTGCGTGGTGTGGCCATGAACCCTGTGGAGCATCCCCACGGTGGTGGTAACCATCAGCATATTGGTAAGGCGTCCACCGTCAAGCGAGGCACCTCGGCCGGTCGCAAGGTCGGTCTCATCGCTGCCCGTCGTACCGGTAGGATCCGTGGTGGCAAGGGCGACAGCAAGGACAAATAAGCACTGGTTGCGGCAGTCCGGCGTGCAGGAGCAGCAGCACGTTCCGCGTGAGATCAGGGCGCTAGCAGTGGTGCTGTTGTTGTGTTCAGCATCATCGCTGCTGGAGAGAATGCTATTCTACATGGAAAACGGCGGAATAAAACTTATTTGTAAAAAAAATAAACACTGTATTTGTCTTGAATGTTAATAATAATGGTATTTAATGGAGCTCGGTGGCTATACCTTTGCAAGCAATAGCTCAAGGACCTCAGTTGGAGTGTTTATGGTTTTTAAGAGAGTTGTTGAAGAAATACAAGTCCTTTGAATGTTTTTAATGGATCTTGTTGAGCTCTCAGTTTGTAATTCGATGCCTTTTCTGCTTATTTATTAATTAAACATGATATTAATGTTTACAAATCTAATATTAACATGAGAAGTTGAGCTTTAACTACAAGGCCTTCAATTATTTTATGGCAGAAATTAATTAAATCTTAAAAAAAAGAACTTATATTTAATTTGATGTCTTTTTTTATGAATTTTTGTTATTGTTTTTATATATTCTGTTGTAGAATACGCTCGATAACTTTATTTACGCATAACAATAAAATTAAGTTTTATGTCAATTATATTATTTTTAAATAAATAAACAAATTTGAGAACATAAATCAGAATAATTCTCGTGTTTATCAAGGGAATTATTCTGCTTAATATTTTCAATTTTTTTTATATTTATTTAAAAATAATATAGTTGACATAAAACTTTTTAAAAGCTGTTGAAATATAACAAAAATTTTTACATTAAAAAATACCTTTATTTGGTTAGTGCCAAAGAACACATTTTGTAACCGGCAGAACAATTTTAAATCAATTTCCTTTTAGCTCAATTAACATACACAAGTTTGAAAAGGTAGAAGGAATTTTTCTAACAAAATAATAAATGTTTATCCATTTGAAAAGCACAATCTTTTTTAAAAATAATTTATAGCAAACGTTATCCATAAAAACTGAATTTGGTATAACCCAACCTTAGTAATCAGTATATTTCCATTTTCGTCCCATGGTCACACTGCTAGGCCGTAATTCATTGAAATTTTTTTTATATATTAGCAAAGTTTTAATTTTAAACGTGTTAAATACATTTTTTGTAACAGCTAATTATTTAGTAGAAATAATTATTAGTGAAAAAATAATAATAAAAATAATTATTGAACAAAACCGTGGCTTAAGCCATTTATCAGAGACACATGGCCGTGTTGAAGCCCGTATTTTTGAGTGTTTTTTGAAAATTCCTATCTCCGCTCGACTAAAAGACAGAAATTTAATTTTTTACTATATCTCCATTGCTTATTTATGTACACTTACAAATTTATTTTAACCGAAAAATTTAAAATTTACAAAGTTACTGCGCTTTCAAATAGACTCAATAAAAAGTGGTCCGCGGGCTATCACGATTCAGGCAATCCGAAATGCAAAAATCAAATAGTATTTTAATCTGTATCACAATCGCTATAGCAGATAGTTTAATAAATGAAAAATAAATAAAAAAAACATTTTATACAAAACTTTTTATCAAAGTGATACAAAAAATCCACTTTCTTCTTTAATTTGAAGTGAATAAATAAAACTAAAAACTAATATTTCCCAAATATTTTAAGGATTAAATCCATTATTACTTATTCGCTAAACACGGCTATATTAATTATCCAATTTTAAAATTGACTAAATAAATGTTTTACAAATGTCAGAATTTTTACAACATTTAAGGGTTGTTTTTAAATGTTAATTAACAACAAGAGCAATAACTTATATATTTTGTAATACAAAAGCTGATAAAAACGTTTAAAAAGTCGTTATAACAATATATTCAAATATTGTCTTTCTTGTCAACACCCACGGTCACGGACACACTTTCTGGATTTTTTTCTGCACCAAACGCAGTCTCTTTAGTTTTCAGTGATGAGCTCTCGAATAAGCTGGACTCTGAAAAAAATTAGTAAAGATATAAAAAATATTATTAAATACCAAATGCAAGAAATAAATTATTGTAAATTTATGCGCAATTTTGTTTATTTAATGTTCTTACTTTACAAAATCCGTTCAACTTCAGAGGAACAGCGTTATGAAGGGCGCTTATTTTTTTTACCGGTCTATTTTGGAAGCATCTTAACTTTTTCGCTATGTTTATTTACCAAGATAATTTTATCGATTTCGGATTTTAAATCATTAATATTAAATAGTGCGAATATATATTTTATTTTAATAAAATCAAATAAATTAATATTTTTGTATCCCGCAACATATGAGCACAAAACGTGTTAATTGTGAATTTCATATGCTTTTCCCGTTTTACATATGCTTGGTCATGCCAGATGACAGACAAGTTAACTACGGGTTGTGTTGTCCGTCCGGTTTCATAAAAAACACAACATATTATTTAATTGTGGCAGTGTTAGGTAAAAAATGCGTAAAATACATTACAAAAACAGCTAGAATAACGCCAATTTCGCTTGGAAAACACTATAATTCCCGCTAGCTGCTAGTTTACAAATTATCCCGCACCACCAGATATAGCTAAATTGGCAACGCTGGCGCGGAGTGAAACAAATCGAGTTCTTACAATAATTCATAGAATAATTTATTAAGCATTACACCGATAATGGATCGCACTTTCTACGAGGGCTGGCTGATTAAGTCGCCGCCCACTAAGCGAATTTGGCGAGCAGTAAGTTGAACAACAGTGAAACCCCCTCGAAAAAGGAGATAATATGGTGCGAGTGAAAACTGTTTTTTTCCCTTTGAGGAGAAAGAGAGAGAACCGAGCTCAAATCGAATGGAGGAAATTCCTCGGAGTGATCAGTGAAATGTGAAGACCGCAAGGGTTAACGGTAAACCAAAGGCCGGAAGAGATTTCCGCAATCTCGGCGTAGTTAGGAGTGTTGTTGATTTTCCAAAGTCCATATCGGCGACTGAGTCATGAAGAAGACAAATAAACGGAACGATGGATAATGGCAGTGGCATTTTTTTTTTACAATTACGCTGCGCCTGTATTGGTGGGTGCCTGCCCCGAGTGTGCGTGTGTGTGTGTGTGCGTTTGTTTGCCGTGGCTGTTTTTGTCATATAAAACTTAATTCATTTTTAAGCCGAGGAGGGGATCATGGCAGTTGATTGGAATGCAAACAAGCTAAAACCGCAGAGAGGCGAAGCGGATGAAAGCAGTGGCATCGATAATTGCAAATATGAATGAATTTACGATGGCTTCCTCCCTCTCTTTAGTTCTGTGCTCTCCCCTTTCCACTCTGCTTCGCTGAGCGCGCGCGTGTGTGTGTGTGTAGGTACTTGCCTGCCCTGGTGTGCGTTGTTTATGTTTGCTTATGGCGTGGGAACGTGTTTTGGCGCTGGTCTAAATTTACGCTTAATTAATTTTCCGTTTAATGTTTACTTGAGGGAGCTTATCCCTTTACACCTCCCGCTACCCCCCACTTACTCTCCAGCCGCTCGTGTATTAAATTACCGCCAACTGTTGCGTTTAATCAAATTTATTTTCCCCGTATTCTCTCCTCACTGTTTTTTTTGAGTAGAAAGAGTGCACAAAGGGAATGAGAATCCATGCTGCTGTGTGTATGTTTATGTGCATATGCTACTTGCTTGCAGCGGGCACAAAAAATCAAAAGAGAGCAACAACGGGAACCGAAAAACAATGACGCACTTGTCTTACCATCTCCTTGTTTTTGTTCTCGTGTCTAGAGATGCGTTTGTGTCGTGGGTGAAGTCGTGTCACGAAGATTTTACAATTTTCAGATTTTTTAAATAGTTGTTTTTAGAAAATGTTCTCTTTATCATATCTGAAAATTTCCTTTAGTAGTGCCAATTCAGATTGGAATTCCTGGTCTTCTTGCGCTTTGGCTGTCCAGGCAAGGCTTCCAAGGATGACCAGCAGGCAGCTGTCAGAGAAAGGACTTTGAGATACAAGGATTTAATTAATAATTTTATACTTACCTCAAGTAAATTGTATTATTCATCTTGAGGTTACAGTTCTTGATTTGATTTAAAGACGATTTAAGATCGAAATGATCCCTTTTTATAGGGATTCTCTGACTCTTATCGATCCTTTTTTTGAAGAAAAGGTCAAGGGCAGTTCCATGGAATTTTAAAATATATTCGCATTCTCAGAATTTATAATTTAATGTTTTTTAATGTCAATATATTTTAAAGCGCATGAATTTTGTTATTTTGAACTTATAAAATATGTTATTATAGTATTTCAATGTTTAATAGCTGTTGTTACAGAAAAAAAACCATGATTGATGTTGAATAATTTAAAATCTTTAAAGATTGTTTGTTTGTTATTCAGAGATAATCAGCATTTTAACTACAAAACATGCAATGATTGCATTCTAAGAATTGATATTATAGTTCTAATCTTGACTGTGATGATTTGAATTCAAATTGTTTACTACTTTCTACTATGAACCGATTATATAGATTCAATAATAAATCATTCAGATAGTTTATTTAACTTAGAATGCATTAAACGTGGCTAATATTTTGGGCGCCACTGTGTAAGCAAACCGTAATAATGATGCCTCAAGAAAATTATCTGCGTATTTCCATCGCCTCGGGGTGCCAATTTCTGGCTTGTGTGTGCGGCATTATGTTTATTGTTTATAATTCAATTAGCCGTGAAATTCTGCAGGCGGGGAGGAAAAAAAATAACCACCGGAGTTGCTGTTGCTAGCTGGGACTCAAACCCCTTGACCACGCTTCACTCTGCCGTTTGGCAATCAATTCTGACGGTAAACGACGTCGTGGGTGTGGATAGGTGTGCAGTGTGTGTGGCCGGCGATTACCCAAGAAAATGTCAATGCAAAAAAGTATGATTCGCGGAAAAGCAGCGACGTTGCAGTCGCCGCTGTCTCCGCTTCATCACACGCTTACTCACCACTGGCGTTGGATTCTGATATAGCGTTGATATATAGTATAGTGTAGTCGGTCGGAGCGGTAGAGTGGGGAGCTGCTGCACCCTTTCATATAACCTTCGATTCAGAGTTCATCGTTGGGTATCATCGTCCTCAGAACTCTGTAATCACAATCCGTAGTGTGAGTTATGTTTGTTTTATTGGAATGACACTAAGTAAGGTCGAAAAACAGCGGATGTTCAGGAAGAACAAACGTAGATTTACGTTTGCTTTAAATTAAAAATATAAGATCCTAACAATTAGGGTTTTAGCAGGGTGTCTTATCAAAGCAGCTTTTTATTTAAGCATTTAGAACCAGTTCTTATGATAAGAATAGAATCTTTTTCTACAGTATGACTAATTGACTTTGTCTAGACTATGATAAAAGTCTCCTATTTAACAGTATTAACTTGCAAGTTTAATTTTGTGTTGTAAATTGTTTTGTTATCTTAAGTTTATAGAGTTTAAAGCTCTAAACGGCGATTCCCCTTTCGGTAGAATGATGATAAACAACGCAAAAGTATACAACAAACTGATGATGTTATCTGTTCGATGAGTGAGGCAGATTTTTATTATAATTTATTTTTATTTCCAAAACAAAAAAAATCAATGTAAAGCATGGGTGGGCCACGAATTTCAAGATAGGAGCACCTCCTACAGGAATAACTGAGCCAAAAATACAATTTAAAGTCTTGATTGCCTAAAAATTGTTCAGGAAAAGCAAAGTATGTTGTAGGATTGATATTTGTACCCAATAATCCAGTAATTATTAGATTTTTACTCCATCACTCTCCTTCGCTCTTTAACGCCTTATGTTTTTTTCATTACTTCCTTCCTATTACAGCGCTGGCGTCGCCGCTGGTTCACGCTGAAGCAGGGCGAGATACCGGAGCAGTTCTGCCTCGAATACTACACCGACCACAACTGCCGCAAGCTGAAGGGCGTCATCGATCTGGATCAGTGCGAGCAGGTGGACTGCGGCCTGCGGCTCGAGAATCGCAAGCAAAAGTTCCAGTACATGTTCGACATCAAGACGCCGAAGCGCACCTATTACCTAGCTGCGGAGACGGAGGCGGACATGCGTGACTGGGTCAATTGCATCTGCCAGGTGTGCCACCTGCATGACACCAAACAATCGAATGAGCTGCCCTTGGGCGCTGTGGGTGCAGGTGAGTGGGTTGCCATTGTTTTTCCTTACCCCGAGTTCCTAAAATCTATTTTCACAGATGAAAACCGCACCCAGCACACAAGCTCCA